>VWZU01008862.1:551739-564370 GCA_013397095.1 Sterrhoptilus dennistouni | reverse complement strand
AGGGAAGGGAAGGGAAGGGAAGGGAAGGGAAGGGAAGGGAAGGGGCTTCTGACCCAGGAGGCTGAAAACAATGGGAAATTTGTCTTCAACTTTCAGGGAGGCAGACCTTTTTTAATGCCTGAAATAACTGAGCTTGAGGGGGTCACACAATGGCTGTTGAAATTAAAGTCTGTATTGACTAGTTGCATCTATAATGCTGTTATAGTCATATTTATATGCCACCAATTCTCTACACAAGACTGAAGAGCATGCTCACCCTCAGCTTTGTGCGCTTTCACGATAACAACATTTATAGTACCGTGTCCCTGTTTGCCAGCGGGCTGTGAAAGCTGCCAGCCAGCCCTGCTTTTTGATGTTGTCCATCTCTTGATGTCTCTTGATGCCTGTGCAGCAGCTGGGGCCTGTGAGGCAAGCTCAACACTTCTGCTGTCACCATTTCTCTCAACACTGGCAATCTGCAGCAGGACACAACAATTTGGAAATCCATCCTTCAGCCAGAGGATTTGAGACGAGACCTGATGTTCAGCTGATGTGCTAAGCCCCAAGTATATTTTTTCTAGGAGAATCTCACTCTCAATGATTATTAAATCCATCTGTTGATCAATTGGTGTTTCTATCCTGCTGCTCCTTGGCAGCTCAGCTACATTGTGAATGATGGTTTAGACAGCCAGGGCAGAACAAATTGTTCTAATTGCATGCAAACATTTTACTTCTAAATTTCTGCCTGTCTAAGAATATCCAAGAGCTAATCTTAGGAATAACACCTATTTGATTATTTTCCTAATTAAACACAGTTGACTGCATGTTAGAACAGTGGTTTCAAACAGTATTTTATTTGGGTAATGACTGAGCTCTCACCGCCCCTCACTCACAAGGTATTTTAGAGGCTGCTCTATGTCTGCTTCAGGCTGCCTTCCCCAGCAGAATCTGTAGAGTCAGCCTCATTTAACGTCTCTGCCAGGTGCTCTCGGGCCTGCCCCAGGACAGAGAAGAGACAGCAATGAGCTGAGCAAGGCTCTGCACTTCCCCAATTATGTGGTCTTCCCTGGGGAGGGCAGGGAATTGAGAGAAGACAGGCAGGAAGCAGAGCAAGGCATCAGCTCCTGTTTTTCTCAGTTAACTTGCTGAGGGACCTTCCCAGCCCAGCAGGACCAGCACCTTGGTGCTCCCAGGGGAGCTGCCCCTATCTGGTTACCAAGCCAGGCAGTGCCTGTCTTACAGCTGGATTTTTTAACAATGTCATTTCAAGTATCCTCAAGACGAGTTCCATGCTCTCTCAGGAATACCTCACACGGCTGTACAGGGAAAAAAACTTCCCATTCAGAAAACTATGAGGTGACAGCTGTAAGGAAATGTATTAAGCCTTTCCAGGAACAGCCTGTCCCACTTTATTTCCAGTGAATGTGTTACTGGCAGGGAGAATATGTTTCAAATGCAGTGTAGAAAAAAATAATAGTTTCCTTAAGGAGCTGTGACATTTTTGAAAAGCCAGAGCTCTGACATCCTTCAGAGCAACAAGTTCTGGAAAGCCTGAAGCTGCCCCTGTCTCTGTACCTTCATGGTTGAAGAACACTCTGGAGGGAGAGTTGCTGCCTCTGATTTGGGTCTAAATTTATAATAAAGAGAATCATAGAAACTCTTTAAAACTTCCCTCTTATCTCCAGGGAATTAGATATCACACAAAAACTTTCTGAGGACTGTCTCATAAAAGTGATGTTTGGGGCTAGATAAGTGGTCAGCAGAAAAAAATCACCTCCTGGGATGGCTCCTGAGACATGCTTGTGGCAGGGGAAGCCCAAGGGGATTTCTTCTCCACCCTTTTAAAGTTTACACTCTGCATAGTCTTGAGTCACTAAGCTTCCTGAGTGTTTATTGAGATGTAGAAGTACCACCAAATAAAGTAATACAGCCTTGAAGAATATACAGGAAAACCACCGATAGAGCTTTGACTATAGAGGTGTGAGGAATTGTATGGTAATCATAGACTACAGCCTTAAAAAATAAGTCACATACACCAGATGTAGCAATTTATGTGGCTGAACCATTATAAAGAAATTCTATATTCCTTATTGTAAAGTTCAAAGAGCAATAAATGTGGAATATTTTATTTTCAAGCAAAGTTTTTAACCTGTAAAATCTTGCTTATTAAACATACTACAAAATTTTGATTAGTATAAAACCTCAAAGGTCAAAAAATGCCACATGTTATATTTAAATCTCCTCAAACTATTAGAACCCAAAGGTCACAATGTTGGTTGGAGATTTTAGTTTCCCAGTTAAGTTTCCCCTCTTTCACAAAGAGCTTCTCTTCCATGCAACAGAAGTTACTCCTTTCCTAAATGTTAATTTGTGAGTGTAGGTTTGATTCAGTGCTTTCCATGGATTATCTGCCTTCAGCAGCAATATGAAAATTGATTCCTTCTTCACCAGGGACATTTTACTGGAGAGGAGGGACAGTGCTGGGCTCTATATTCAGTCGTACTCCAATTTGCAGCTCTTCCATACACTAATGGCATCACTGGTACTTGCCAGCACATCTGGAATAGGTCCTCTCTGGTTACAGACCTTCAGTAATTAATATCAGAGCACCTGGAATAAATGTGTAGGCTGCTCCACAAAGCAGGGGAGATGGGTAGGCTGCAAAGTGTCTCAGTGCATGGGATGTGAACTGGCTCCCAAATGTCTGTCTATCGCCAAAGAATTACTTTAAATGATTTACTGGGATTAGATTAACCCTGCTTCTTTGTATTTTCAGGAAAAGTTTTCTACAGCTAGACTCCTGCAGGAAATTTATTGTCTGCCTTCTTAAGAGATTGAGCATTCCCAATATAGATATCCTTCCCCATGGAAAATGCCAATAATTAAAGTCCAGGAAGGAAAGTGCTTGTCATGGGTAGGAAACAGAACACAAAAAAACCAAATGCTTTTGAGGTGTTCAGATACTGATTAGAGACAACTTAGGTAACCATATAATAAATTCAGTGTGTTTTTTGTAATAGAATAATCTTCCTAGGAAAAAGAGAGGTTTTGCTAATGTAAGAATATTTTATAGGAAAGTGTTGGGGTTTTTTTCGAATATTTAATGGAAAAAAGTCAGATATTTTGCTTCAAAGACTTTTTTGCATTTACTTTTGTTTCAATAATACATTATATATATATGCTTACTTCATTACTATTCAAATATTGATATGAAACAAAATAAATCTAAACACCACAATTGAAATATGCCACTCTGAGTGTCTCAGAGCTTTTTGGAGCTCCCAAAATGATTTTTTTTTTGTTGAGAAGCCTGAATTTTTTGTGATATTTTAATGATCCTTTACTTTTGAGGAGGAGTTTAAAGCAGATCAGTTGGCAGAATTGTATGTGAATAGCAAGTCTTTGTTGTCCGTGAGCCCTAATGCATTACATTATCTGCTCTCCTTCTCAGAGGGTGGTCTTGGCTGGTGCTGCAGTCCATGCACCAGCACACCTGTTTCCCCCTGAGTAGCAGGTTTTATCTCTAAGGATAAACCATATATGGGTGAATAGAGATATGCAAACACAGGTGCATGCTATAACAGTAAATGCCTTGTTGATTACTTAAATTAAGACCAATTTCAGAACATAGCTGCTTAGTACTAATGTATTTTCCTTAGGTATTGTTTTTAGCAAGTTGTGAAACTTGCTCAAGGAGGTTTTTTTGTCGCATCTGCTAGTTAGGTATTGAGCATGTGATAGAGAAGTTATATATAAAATAATAAGAAATTTTGTTTAAAATATCCAAATTTCATTATTATTTTTTCTTTATTAGATGAGGGCTTTGAGCTTGACCAGCAGTGATGTATCAGTGTACAGGTTTCTATAAGAAAAAGAACCCCAACTTCTTTTTGTAATTGGCAGTAAGGGTATTTAGGATATATGTATATTTCCAAGTCATAGCCTGAAAGTAATGATCTAAATATTATTAATTTCCTGTATACAAATGAGCTTCATACAACAGAGAAGAAAAGAGGAGGTTTGGGGGATTTCCTTTTGTCAAAATCTGACATCTGATCACAGTTGACTGGGTTCATAAAACACCAAAATGGAGGATCACTAAATTATACCTAATTAGCCACTGGGTTCCCATTGAGTATCACTTTGGGTAAGTCCCATCTACTTCAGAATCATTGACATGACCTTGGTAAGGAGTGGTTTTGCTTTATAAATCTGCTGTTGTTCCTTAGGGAATGCAGTGGGATTGTGGACATGATGGTCTGGTCAACAGACTCCATTTGAATCCTGAAAGGTATTCAACAGATTCTCTCACCAAAAAAAAAACCAACCCCAGACTCAAACATTTAAGAAAACTTAGTAATGGAATAAGAAGACAGTCTTTTTATTGCTGATTTATTTTTGGAATGGAAAGTTTGAGTAAATAGTTGGAGGCATAAGGGTCGTGGAGGAGGTTCACCAGTGGGTTCCTATTGAGGTCTGATTGGGCACGTGGGCTGTTCAACATATTCATGAAGCACATGGATGAAGGTAGGAACAATGCCAAGAAAAAGGGTGCTGATGATGTAAAATTATTCATAGCAGGACTAAGAACAAAGGCAAGGGTTGAATGCCAAGACTGTCAGAAAGAATTTATGAGACTGAGTGACTGGAAAATAAAGTGACAGGTGAAATATGAATGAAATGCACAGGCAGAAAAACCCTAACTTTGCATACAAAATGGTGGCCTATTATCTGAACATTACCTCTCAAGAGTAAGATCTTGAGGTTACAATAAATATTTCCATGAAAATCTCTGTCTCAGTGTTCAGTAGTAGTCAAAAGCAGATGTAAATGTTAAGGATCATTAGAAGAAAATAGAGAACAATAACAGAAAATGTTATAAAGCCATTTTGTGAATTCATGGTTTTCCTGCATCCTAAGTGTTGTATTAAACACAGGTACCTTCATTTTTAAAAGGAAATGTTAAAGCTGAAAAACATTCTGTGAAGGGCAACAAAAATTATCACAATATTGAATCACTTCCAAGTGAGCACCAACTAAGGTGCTCAGGACCCTTCAGTACTGGGAAGCAGGCCCCTACAGGAGGGGCTAAAACAGAGATATGAAACATCATAAGCAATGTGAAGGTGATAGTAGTTGACATATTCACTGTATCTTCCAATACAAGTATAGAAGAATTTAACAGAGACTGTACAAGAGGTTGAAAACAAACAAAAAGGGGTATATTTCACCCAGTAGGCAGTCAGCCCATATAAACAAAACCCTTGAGGCTTTTATGATGGAAAACAAAAAGGTGACAGCGCTGGGGAGTACTGCAAGTCATATTTTTGGCCTAAATTTGTTCAATCCTTACCTCTGGTTCTGTGGATCCCCCCCCTATATTTACAAAGGCTAAAATCTCTTCTGTATATAGATAACAACATAAGGACTGGTGGTAACAAGAATTCCAAGTCTGGGAAAATTGTCATCTCTGATAAAATGTCTCAATAAATATTTCTTTTTCTTCTTGCCACAGAAGACACCAATTAACAAATTAACTACAGATTAAAAAAACATCTGCTCTTGTTCACTCATTTACATCATCAAATGTTTGCTCTGCCTCCTATGGAAAACACCAAGAAGACACAGGCTTCTCCAAGACACTTAATGGCTGGTAATAATAAGGGGCAAAGTTTAAATGGTAGGAAAAGAGTATGTGAGTTTGGAGTTTGTGATGACAGAAAATTCTGTATGATCACAAAAAGGTGCCACCTTATCAAGAAGGAGCTTCAGACTAGTCCTGATGCTTGATTTGTAACTGTACAAGGAGACAAACAGGTTTTCTTCCCATGTTAGATCAGTAGATCAGTGATTTGCAATCCAGAGATGGGCACAGCTCTGCTGTTGCTCCTGGAAGTTGATGTATTCCGCCACCTATGGCTGTTAAGAACACTTGAGTATTTCAGAGCCTGAAGGACAATTGTTTTTCTCTGGCAGGCACCTTCATCACAGGTTGTGAAGTGTTTTTGAACTGTCTAGTAGGTTCATACATATTTCATCTTCCTTCTGATTAGGCTGTGTGGAGGTCACCAAAGACCATGAGCAAGAATGAAACCAACTGGGTGCTCCTGTTTTTACAGATCTCAATATTAGCATTGCAAAATATAGAAGGTGCTGCAACAAAGTAGGATTGAGAAGAAAGCCTTACCGGCGGGGAAGAGTAAAGAGGAAGGAAAAATAAAAAAAGAAAAGAAAGAAATTATTGAAAAGCTCTGGGATTGTGATATCACCTAAGTTTTGTAAAGTTGAGGAAAACATTTTCTTCTAACGATGATGAAGCATTCTCAAAAGCAAAGCAATGAAGTCTGCAGGTCTCAAGAAGACAAATGAAGAGATAAAAGTGGAGGTGAGAAAGATGTTAGAGGAAAGAAAGGAAGCATCACATTTTTATTCTTCCAAAAGACACAACGACATTTATTGAGAGGTTATTTTCTTTTTCCCTTCCCTTCCCCATTTTGAAAAAAACAAATGAGATGGAAGTGAGTACACACTTGTAAAATTAGTGTTAGTGTTATTAGGTATGATGTCTTAGCAATTGAAATATAAGTTTTTCTAAACACAGGTTTTTAACTAACAAAAGGACATATGTTTTTCCTTAATGTGAAATACCTTGGAGAAAAGCTTAAGTCTATATTTACTGTCCAACAGAAGGGATGAGTTGGCTTGTTGAAAGAAAATTGCATTAAGTGCAGAAACCCAACAAAAATATCAATTGCAGTGTTAGCCCTTATGCACTCAGCTTGAGGTTGTTCACCAATCATATGGGAACAATTATCTTTATGGATTATTGATTATATTAAACCCTCAGGCAACTATGGGCCTCATAAGGCACTTTGTGGTTGCAAGAAGGGTAAATTTTGTTGGCTCTTTCAAGAGCCTTCCTGAATAATTTGAGAATGTATTAATCAATCTCTAGGGGCAGTTACCACCAGTAATCAGGCTAGATGGATAATTTGATTAATTACAGATTCCTCAGAACATAAATAGATACAGTAATGAGATTAGGTAAACTAAAAATACAAGATACTGAGACAAAGGTCTGATTAATTTATAAATAAGTCAAGTAAATAGTAAATATGTTGAGACTGGTTGTTGGAAACAGCCAGGGATTGCCAGAGGGAAGGAAATGATGGCGTCTTTTTCTCCTCGTAACTGCCCTAGTGGAGCATACCAACTGCAGAGTTTCTTCAGTTGTTTCTGAACAAGAGAGGTCTTATTATTACCAGTGACGAAATGATGCAAAATAGCAGGATTTGAATCAAACCCTACCAAGGTCAAGGGAAACCCTTCTGCCTTGAATGCTTCTGTACTGATATAAGACTCTTTACTTGTCACAAGTTTGGCTCTTGTCTTGGCAATTCTTGAGTTTCCAGTTTGCTGCTCTTAGGTCTTTAAGGGTTTTCTCACACTGCTTAAGGGAGATAATATTCTCTGCATGCTGACATTCAGCTGTTCTTTTTGTAACACATCCATTGGGAATATTTAGCCTTGGGTTTCTTCCTGCCTACCTGTAATGGTTTTTACCATCCTTGCTAAACCAATACATTCCACCTCTACACCTCTGGGAAATACATTTAAAAACCATTATTAAAATTACATACAAGATGCAACTCTTATCTACTTAAAATAATAAAACTACTCCATCCCCAGATATTTTCCCACCTCATCTGGGTTCTGAATTTGTTCATGTGAAAATTCCCAAGCTGGGGAATCAGAAAATTCCTTTGAGGTTTGGCCCATTCTTCTCCATTCTCCACAACACTCAGGATTTTCAGTCAGTTTTACCATTTAAATAAAACATCTTCCATCAGTTCTTCGGGAGAGGAGTCTCTCTTAGAACTCACATGGTAACATGCCGTGGTTTGAAAGCAAAACGAGAGGCTCCAAGTCAGAGATACAATTTAATAAGATGGTAAAAAGTTAAAATAAAATAAATGCAATAACACAAAGGACCGCTGACAGAATCAGAATACAACCTGAGCAGGGTGGTGGAAGCAGTCCAGATGAGGTGGTCTTCCTGAAGCAGTGATCCTGTAGAAAGGTCTGGTAGCTCTGGTCCTCTGGGAATCCAAGGGGTAAGGGCTGCTTGTACTGTTCCACATACAAGCTTATATCCAGGTGAGAATGCTTGGCTCCTCCCCCTGGGTGGAGCATCTCATAATGGGATGATGAGTTGTGAAGTGGGTCCTTGATGGCCCATTAAACAGAGATAACTCCTGGAGGGAGTTACCTGTGAGTCATGGGCAAGGCGTTGATGGGCCATTAGCAGAAGACAGCCCAAAGGAGGGGGGACCTGGGAAGAACACTGCCCCACCTGGTTTAACAGTTCATGAAAATGGCGATAGAATAAATACTTTGTGTACAACCCAGGACATAACATCACCACAAGAAACAGTCCTCTGGTGGCTCCCATGTCACAAATCTGCACCCGCCTGGAAAAAGCTCTCTGCAGACTGTGAAGCCCTCCCATCAGCAATTTTCCCAACACTGCATATGGGACATGTCTGCTTATTTTAGGGTACCATTTAAGGAGGCCTCTTCTTGTATAAAACAAAGGTTCTCTTCTTTCATTTCCAAAAATCACCTTCATCTCAAGGAACAGAGGCCTCCCTTTTCCCTGGGAGCAAAGGGCTTCACATCACTTTCTCTCTGTCTTCCTCTGTTCAAAGTTTTCCATTAAATCTCAACCATATCAGTCCACAACTTTGACTAGAGCTATGCATCCCCCTAAGGAGCATCCATATGTTACAGTGAAAGTTATTCCATTCTCCAGGGTTTCACAAGAGAAGTCTAGCCAAATGAGGCAACTCCTCACTCCTTTGTCCCCCTTAAGACTTACTCTCTCTCTTCACTTCCATCTCATGCCATGTCTTTTCTACGTTCATTCTGTCCCTTTCCTCTCACTCAGGGAAGGATTAGGGCTCTGGAAGTTTCATCTGTACAAGGAAAAAAGTGAATATCTTGCCCAGGGCCTGTGGTGGTCTCTGCCAGGTGGCAGAGCCTCTCACACTGGGGGATCTTGATCTGGGCTCGAGCAGGCTGGGCTTTCCTCCCTCCTCCTTTTCTTCCTCTGCCCAGGAGTCACTGGAGAGGGAGTGGGGGGCTTGGCCTCTGCAGATTAGCAGCAGGGTGTTTTACAGCTGCTGGAAACCCGAACCGGGCTGGGAGATGGGTGAGAATTTTTTTTCGGTTTTTAAGTCTGTGTCACCCAGCGGTGTATCTGTATATAAACTCGAAACCATCGAACTACCATATACACTTTTTTCCTTTAATATTCTCTCTTTTTTTTTCTTTTTCTTTTTTTTTTTTTTTTTTGTGTTTTCTTTTGTTTGTTTGTTTTGTTTTTGTTTTGCTTTCACAGCAATTCATGCTGCTCCTGTCTAGTCCAGAGGAGATGGGATTTAAACCTTCCAGCAAGTCCTTCCAGGAGAGCTCTGTGGGAGAAGACTGCCTAGGAACCTAAGGAAAAAAATATGTCTTCTCACATCCTTGGTAGTTTACTCTTAATGGAAAATTCCTTCACATTTTTCAAATTGGTGATTTCCACTTTATCCTCAAAGGAGTGTCAAGATGTGTTTGATGCATGTGCCACTGTTTAGAAATGGACCTGGCTGGGTTTCACTGGTGATACAGATCTCACTGCAAGTCACCAAATGAATTAGAAATAATGAAGATTGTACTGTGGATTAAGTCATACTTTTCAAGAAACCCTGTCTAACTGCAGGTTGAACACAGGTATCTCTCAATTTCTGCAATTTATGATAAAAATATCTATACCTAAATCTGTTTACCCTGCAAACACAATCAGTCATATTTTAATTCAGTGGCTCATACATCTCTGAAGAGAAGCAATACTACAAAAATTTGTGGTTTGATCTACAGAGCCAACAAGCCTAGGTAAGCTGTAGGAATCCAGATCTCTTTCCCTGTGATAACTCCAAGTGATATATTTACACCATAAAAAAGCAAAAGTGCATGGACAAAATTTGCATGCAGTTGTACAGTTGTGTTACCAAGTAGAGGCTTAACAATTAGCAGAATAAAACTGGAGGATAACGAATAACAATAAAACTGGATTTAGATCTAGAGCCTCAGAGTTTTTTAACACAAATAATTTGGGCTGAACATATTTTTGTTAAAAAAGAGAATACCTTGCATATTAGATTTCATCATTCCTATCTCAGAGAAGTTAATATCTGAAACACATATCTGGGGTTCATTCTTAATTACAGTTACAGAAGAAGAAAGCTGAATCCTTAATGTTGTTTAAAATGTATGATTAAAAAAAAAGTGGTTTATGTGCAACCAGCTTAATACTCTTGCTATATTACATCTGGAACCAGAACCTCACACAGTAAGTATGAGACCTTATCCATGAGACCAATGTGTACAGGGCATTTATGTTCCTGTAATTTCCAAGCATTTGAAATTAGATTTACTTTGTATTTTTTAGAAAGAAACAGAAAGAATGGCAAGGTCTTATATGATGTAGCTCTATACATTTGCTAAATGTTTATGGAATCATAGAAACATCATTTGGGAAAAGCCCTCTAAGATCATTGAGTACAGCTGTTAACTCAGCACTGCCCAGTCCTCCAATGAAAACATGTCCCTCAGTGACACATCTGCATGTCTTTTAAATATCTCCAGGTATGACAATTCTACCACTTCCCTGGGCAGACTCTTCCAATGCATGACCATCCTTTCGGTGAAGAAATTTTTGCTAATATGCAATCTAAACCTTGGTGCAACTTAAGGCCTTTTCTTCTTGTCCTTTCACTTGTTACCTTGGAGAAGAGATGAAACCCCATCTCCCTACCACCTCCTTTCAGGCAGCTATAGAGAGCAATAAGGTTTCTCTGAGCATAATTTTTTCTAATTTACTCATATTCTCTGGGAAACTTCCCCAAACCTGTGTGAGAGAGGAGCACCTGGACCTTTTTATCTGTTTTCCGTGTGTCATAGCAGTGAAATTCCTTGAGGTATACTAAAGTGACAGGAGGCAGTTTATTCTTACATTGCCATCACTTGTATTTTAATAGAAAGAAGGAGGAAGAGGGCAATAAATAATAATGGAGTATGTGCTTTTGATCATGCTTTAATAGGGAAGGTGCTGCTCTGGGGCCACTTGGCTGGCACAGACAGTGCTGCAAAAGTGACAGGGATTGCAGATCCCACTGGATCCCATGGCTGAGCCTGAGCCCAAAGTGCCTCCCAGGGCCACAGACTGGCACAGGTGTCAATGTCAGTCATGTGCAAGTGCATATCACTTCAGGACCAGATGATGAACATCTACAAAGAGAAATTTAGAGAAGGACTGCCAATCTGGAGATCAAGTAGCATCATGGAAATCTTATGACTACCCTGCATCACAATGAGCTGAAACTCATCCCAAGGTCAGGGCAGCTAGTGAAAGGTTTGTGTAGCTCAGTATCTCATGTCCAGAAGTAGCTAATATTGTCTGTCCAGAGGGGAGTGTAAAAGCAGGGCATGTGTGCAGGGTGCTTTTTCAGAGATATGTCACACTGGGTCTTGCTTAAACCAGGGGTGGATATTCCTCTACACTGCAAGCTGTAGAGCAAAGAAGAAAAGTGTTACAGTGTGGGGGAGAAAAGGAAAGAATAGTGTGCTTGTATTGAGCAAACCACGACTGCAGGCAGCCTGAGGTGTTTGGTTGGAGAGATTTTTACAAGTGGTTTTTTCATGCACCTTCTGTATGCAATTTCCTAAATTAATTGATACTTTTCTCCATAAGGATTGTACTGCCTATGTTTGCCGTCTGAGAAGCTGTGCACCTGTCAGACCTTCTGCTTGTTATCTAGTACGTGTTCCCAGCCTCCTTTCTTTTTCAGGTCTAGATTTGAACTCATGAGAAGATGAAACATCCTGCCTTATCTATTTCTTCTTCTCCCTGTACAAGCCAGGCTGTTAGCATGTGTGGGGGCAGTGCATCTCAATTGCATCCTGCCGCGGCCCTGATAAATTCAGCAGCGTGTGGCAGTGAAGTGCTTGGCAGACCTCTAAGATAAGTGAGATAAATGCTGTGCACTTTTCCAGTGAAGATCTTCATACAAATGTGAAGTCGCTCGCACTGTGATTCAGGCCTCCTCCTCAGAGAGCTGCTGTGTTTCCCCATCTGCTGTGTAAGAGAAAGACTTATTTGTGAAACTTGAGAGTTTGGGGAAGGGAGAGTAGATCATGTAATGTCTATTATAGAAGCAAATAGCGTATTATTTAAAGATATTATTGTTACAAGTGGTGGGAAACCTGGCTTGATCTGTCTCTTGTGAGGATATAAACTCTTCAGAGAAATCTTGAGGCAGCTTCCAGCAGTATAAGTCTCATTTCGACTCAAATCCTCTGCAGAAAGGCCGGTAAGTGTTGGACCTGCACTGCTGTGTCAGGACAAAAAAAATAAGAGAAATCAGAAGCTGGCATACAGGTCCTTCTTCACCAAGCATTGCTGTTTATGCCTGTCAAGTTCCAGGTTTTTCAAATTGTTCAAGAAAGGAAATGAAGCAGAGAAAAATCCTTTTTTTTTTTTTTTTTTTTTTTTTTTTTTTTTTTTTTTTTTTTTTTTTTTTTTTTTTTTTTTTATGTGGGGGAAGGCGCG
>VWZU01008862.1:529026-551724 GCA_013397095.1 Sterrhoptilus dennistouni | reverse complement strand
TTTTTTTTTTTTTTTTTTTTTTTTTTTTTTTGTTATGTATGAATGAGGGTGAAGTGGCCCTGGCAGTGAGATGTCCACCCAGACATCTGCCCAGAGAAATACGTTGTTACCAGGGCTGAGACTGATGGGAACCTTAAGCCCAGTGTCTTCAATTTTGACAGTATAACTCAGTACTGAGTTGTGGATGCCTGCAAGCCTGGGCTGGTGTCAGCTGCACTAGTAAAAGCAAAGCAGGTATTTATAGATAGGAGAAGCCTGTGGTTTGTCCCAGTTCACACAGTGTGGCAGGAAGAATGATTGTCATGACTGCCTGCCGCTTCCTGACCTGTCCCATTCTGTGCTATGTATTTATGCTGTGCTGCCCACTCTGTGCTACACTGTGCTATCTGTGCTGTGCTATGACATGATGCCTGTGCTTGAGACATTCCTCCCACCCCAAGGTACCGTGAATGAGACTCTGTGATTTCCTGAATTGCAGTCACAGGGCAGCAGAGAGAAGACAAAGATCAGATTTCTTCTCTTGTCTTGTCTGCCCACTGCAGGTAGACAATTTAATTTTCTAAGGCTGACAGTGTTTTCACAGACGCTGAGCTTTATATGAGGAGGTGAAGAAAATTAATTAAACTGAAGCAGAGCAATGAAGGTGGGCAGAAGATATATTTTGTGTTTGTTACATCTGTTCAGGCAGTGTTTTAAACAAAGCATGCCCTCTTTGCCAGATAGATTTTCAGTAAATACTTTATCTACTGGTCTGTGCAATTTTAACATTTCATTTTGTAACAACATTGCAATATAACAGAATTATAACAGTGTCTCAGTGAAAAGATGCCAACTTCTTATTGCAGTGGCTTGAGCTCCAATTAATTTGAATGAAAAAAAATTCAAAATTATAAATTATTGATATTCTTCAACTACAAAATCACTAGATACATGATTCTCCTCTTTTACTGTTGAACTTACTGAAATACAAGGTGAAATACAAGGTAAAATACAAGGTAATATATTGGTAAACCTATTACATAAAGACCATAAAAATGTCATTATTCTGGTACTATAGAAAGTACCCCCAGAATATGAACAAACACCTGCTTTTTCCAGCTGTGCTTTAATTTTGCTGGCATGTTATTATGTTATCCTTTGTGCTTGCTCTTGACACAGTCCAGAAACAACGGAATAGTCCAACAGGGTTTCCTCTTCTTATACCTGCTAAGAGAAATACAACCTCTAGTCACTCCCTGAGTTGTACAGGCATTTCATTGTACAGGCTTGTTTTCCAAAGAAGAAGCTGTCAGAAGTACACAAAGCCTGTTGTTGAGACATTTATTATATTTGAACTGTGGCTCAGTCTGGAGCCCCTAGCTGAGATCAAGATTCCATTAATCTAGGCAAGGTATAGCCATGCTGTAGAAGACATTAATTTTTTCTTAATGATTGGGCAGAGTGGGCAGAAAAGACAGCCCCATAGGGGTATGCTATACCTCCACTATCAGCTAGTCCTGGGAGGAGTCACTGGCAGGCACCTTCCAGACTGATGGTCATCTCCGCCACCACCCTCTCCCAGCATCCTGTCACTGTGCAAGCATTGGGAGACTATATCTCTTTTCTCTGTGCTGAGCCCACTGAGCTGTCGCAGAGAAGAAAGACATGGGGTACAGGGTAGAGGCTGCATCCTGAGCTCTACTGCGTCACTGGCCATATTTTGAGCAGGTGAGATTCATAGACAACTCAAGGTTTGTCTGCAGTTTTAATAAAAAATACCCCCAAATGAGACTGGGTGTCTTTTAGCACAGCCCTGCACACCAGGAGGTGGCATGAATCTGACTCACTGCCTTTGGGTAAGACCAATTGCTGCTGTCAGCATGGGATAAAGCTTCCTCTGTTCTGCAGCAAGGCCAGTTTCACGTCCCCATGTCGAAAGAGTCCTTCCAAGAAGCCTTTGCCCAGCACAGCCAGAGGCATTGCCCATGGTCCTGGCACATTGCAATGAAGACAAAATGCACTATCAAATGGTATTATTTGGTACATGCAATGACAACCTGGAATTTGTGAGGAGCAATGGACATGTCCCTGGACATGGCAACTGAGCTCAAAGAGTGGAGAAGGGCATTGTCCCATTTGTCTCCTTCATACCTGTCCTCTGAGTGGGAGAAGGAATTAGGCTTTCCCAGCTGTAGCCCCAAAAGCAACTCATCATCTCTTTCAGTACAAACCAATAGGTTGTGCACCCAACAAGGCTGTTTGGATGGATCAGGAATAATTTGTGGCATTTATAACAAGGACAAATAGGAGAAGTACCATCCTTCATTATGTATTAAGGTTGTGCCTGAGTAGTTATGTCCAGGAAAATGCGTTATAATGGAGTTAACCCTTAAAAGCTTCTTCACTGTACAAGATCACATCAGTTTTTCCCCACCATGTTTACCTTTTGAGGGCATGTTCCTACAATTGTAATGCAATTTGCCATACAAGGGTTGTGAAATAGAAGCCTTTACTTTAATTTTTGATAGATCTAATTTTTTTTCTTGGAGATGTGTAAGTTGATAACTTTCATAGCTGGATTTGACCTAAATTTGTGAAGGTCAGGAATAGCCCTTTGGAGTTTTCATTTCAAACTATGTATTTCACCAGCTGTGGTATAACACACTTTATTCTATAAAATAAAGAAGTCAATGAATGAAATATTTTTTACTAGTGAAGTCTGACCTTGGTTGAAATTCACAATTGTTGAGTGTATTTGCACATCTGCATGCTTAAACATAGTCATTAAGCAAAAAAAGGGAAAAATCTCAAAAAGAAACCATGCACTAAAACATTATGGTCAGACATATGCAAAATAATAAATCTTTAAAAAATTCCCACTAGTAATAGGGAATTTTTTCATGATTGGTGGGCTTTGCCTGTGTCCAAGCTGATAAAAACTCAATGGTCATGCAGTTGTGTTTTACTGCATATCATCTTAAAAGCAATTTTCCTTTTATTTGCAGGAAAGCTTCATATTTGATTGATTGCATTGATTTTTTGTTTGCATTTTGCCTGTACAGATTGATGACTACCATATTATACATGTAGAACCTGAGCAAATAAACTAATTTTGCTATCATTCTATTTATGGGGCACCTTCAAGGGATATTTGCATTTTTCATATAATATTTACATTCTGATACATCTGCCTATGACAAATGGTTTTCCTTCAGGTTGTTTACTCTGTTGTGTGACTTGGCAAAGGTGATTTCACCAAACAAGGAGTAATTTTGTTTGTTTTCCCCAGAGTGGTTTGTTTGCCAATCAAAAGTATGCCTCACAATAAAGGACAGGTGCTGTCTCATGGAGCATGCCCAATAATTTACCAGTTAGAGGTGGAAAAATAAACCAGAATTAACATAGTGGCTTCCTTTTATTTGTTTCCACTCAGTTTGAGTTAATTGTCTTAGTGTAAGTTGTACTGTGTCTGCACTGTTGCAAGGAAACACCCTGACCTGTAGGCACCTCTTTTCCTGACGTGTTGTGTGAACTTGTTCATTGGGATGGAGCAGCACAGGAGAATACAGATGTCTCCATAGGTAGGAGGTAGGTCAGGAAAGGACATATTACTGAACACCCCCCTGGAAATTGTCTGCTCCATCCATCACCTAAGAATTTATAGGAATCTAAAACTTCATGCCTAAATTTACCAAAGATGAATGAAAGGCGTAATTACTCAACTAGTGTTGAAATCTAAAGTCAAGCAAATAAATCAGATGACTGCAAGTCAGATAACGCAATAGTTTCAAGACAAGCAGTGGCTTTAAACTGAGGAAGGGTAGGTTTAGATTAGGTATAAGGAAAAATTCTCTATTGCGAGTCATGAAGCAGTGAAAGTTGCAGGTTGCCCAGAAATGTGGAAGTGTTTAAGGCCAGGTTGGATGTGACTTTGAAAAACCTGCTCTAATGAAACAGGTCCCTGCCCACGGCAGTGGGTTGGAACTAATCAATCTTTAAGATCCCTTCCAACCCAAACGATTCTATGATTGTGAAATTTTGGGATGTCCCAGGTTTTGCTGGTGTCTGTTGGACATGCTCTTCTCTGAGGATGAAGATTGAAGCAAATAGCTGAGGCAGAGGCTACCAAACCAATCTGGGCACTGTGTTTGCTGTTGGGTCACCAGGGAATCTGATTGCCTCTCACTAACAGCTGACTCAAATCCAAATTATCTGCATGGAGGAGTTTTCTGGGGATGAAAAGAAGCAATTGTGCTACACACATAGCTGGGACAACCGTGGTAATTTTTAATTGGTAGAACTAAGTGTATAACCTGGGACTTGGGATTTTGTGTGTTTTTCTGTGGTTCACTTCTTTTCTGTTTTTTTCTTGATTTACTCTTGCTTTTTTGTTTGTTTTGGTTATTTGTTCTTGAGGGGCTTGTTGATTTTATTTACCTTTTTTTTGTTTTTTTAAGGTGAGAAACTCACTCAGAGAATATAAAAAGAGGCTACTGAGAGGGGGGGTTTACCCTATTGACGATGAGCATTCATCATCAATACATTTTTTTGATTGTAGATAGTGCACCTTCAAGGTAGGACAAAAGAGGCTGAGGACGGTAGCAAGCCATAATGCTTCCCTGAAGATCCTCAGCTACTGCAGGGTCAGACCCTTGAGCCTGACCTACTGTTCCTTGCTCTGAGAAATGCTTGTATTTTCTCACCAAGTTTGTTCTGAGAGTCAGGATGGAGAAGAAAGAATTACAGTCTCCTTCCCCTGTTTTTGTGACACCCCCACTGGCTGCAAAAGGTTGCATTCTGCCTAGGCAAATCTTACTCAGAGTCCTCTCAGACATTCCTATAGCAAGGGTTTCACCAGTTGATGTTTCCTAGTAAATAAAGCTTTTATTTTATTTTAAATAAATTGTTTGAAATAAATTTCCTCTTGAATGGAGATTGGTATAAATAAGAACCAGAAGCTGGAAATTCTGCCTAGTGTATCCCAATTAGCACTGGATTATTAGTCTGCCAGGGTGCCAGCCTAAAAGTCACTGGCTGCTTTGTAACACAGCTGGGCAACTCACTAATTGTTTTTATTAATGAAGAAATCTTCCCCTCCTCAGCTGTTTCTTAATGAAATTGTGGGTTCTTCCTTGGTTAGCAAATCAAATCAGATTGCATTTGCACACATTTGTGTGACCAACAGATTGCAATTTGAATAAGAACAACATCTAAGCTCATGGATAATTAATGACCATGCATTGGTAATAATTAAATTTACTGACACTCAAAATACTATATCTGACTGAGAGAGATTTGTTAGGTTAGGAATACTGGATCCAATACGGAAAGAGAAATGTTAGGAAACAAACTTTGGCATCAACTCAGAATGTATTTATCTTGAAAATATTACGTAATTTTATAGTTCAAATAAGTATTTCAACAGCTCTTTATGGAATTATGTGATGCAGTTTGAAATAAGTGTGTGACACCAAAGTGCTACTTAAGAGACTTTTATTTCTTGCCCCAGTCACTTGATGCAGGTAATAGTTTTGTGAGATTAATACTCCTGTCACATAACACTTGCTTCTGCCTAGTGTTATATCTTCCCCTTTATTGTATCTGTGAATCAAATGCAAAAAAAATTATGATGCCAACTATATTTGACAAGAAAAAATAGCATCCTTAGTCAATTTTGTGATGCCTCTGAAAGGCTAACGTGGATTTTTTTTTCCAATTTCACTCATCCTATTTAGAGATGGAATAAGCAGGCATTCCCTCACAAGGTCCTGGCGTAGATAGGGTTGGTGCATACAGCAATCTCCTGCTCTACTCTTTTGGCCTTTATTTCAGTCCTGTTCTGCTGCAACTGTACTGCAGCAAACTTGCAGCAGCTGAACAAAGAGTGTGTGTCCATTTGTGGTTTCTAAAATTTTCTTGTAACAGATGGGGTTGTGGACCATGTGCTAACCTGAGAGGATTGGTGCCCAAAGTGCACCCTTTGTAAGCCATGCTAACTGGGACCCTCTCATGAGAGCGCTGAATATCAGAACAGACTTTCCAAATGTAAGAAAGAGTATGAGACTTAGTGTGTAGGAACTTATCCTGTGTGATTATAGTGCTAATCCTGGAGGAGGAGGAATTGTGGAAAATTTTATCCATCACTGGTCCCATGACCTACTGCCTCACATTCCTGTGCCTCTAGGATGGGCTCCACAAGCTGGTGCAGAGCTCAGATTATGGCATGGACCACCTTGCTACAGTGTTCTGTCAACCCTGAGTCCTCACAAAGCCCTGTCATTGACCCTCTTTCCCTTTCACCTTTTCTGTCAAAATTGTTAGTATAGTATCTTCTCTGAGGTGCTGGAGCAGCATCTCTATTTTTATAAAGGAGAACAAATAGTGAAAAGGCATTGAGAAGTCAGGGAGAAGAGTAAATTCTTGGAGGTTGCTATAAGGCCAGAGTGTGAGGTTCTTCATTTTCTGACAAGAAGGTGTCTCATTATTTCAGTCCAGAATGACTCTAACAAGAGTAATTTTTAGATATTTTTTCAAGGCATATATTCTTTGAGAAGTGTAGTTATCTTATGACAACTTATGTGAGATTTTAAGCAAGAAAGAAGATGATGAGCAGGAAAAATGCCCAGAAGCGAATATTGTTACCTTCCCCCTTTCCTATTTCTCATCCACAAAGATGAGAACACTCTGTGAGGTGAGAAGAGACCCAGGTTCAATGCAACCCTTGCATCCTCTTTGATAACATAATGCTGGACTTGCTGGGAGGCTCACATGGATGGAACAGTTTTAGCAGGCAGAAGTGATAAACCAGGAGTGTCTTGCAGAATGAGGACCTGAGGAAGGTAAGATGCTGATAGTGCTGTTTTCTTTCTGCTGAGAGGGTAATCTAGTTGTGACTATTCAGTGCACGTCTGCCTACATCCACATCAAACAACTATTCCCTAACTGCTCCCATGAGTTAAAGATCATTTAGCTGTTTGTAAGTCTGCCCCATTACTTCTCTGTTTATTTTTTCTAACTTCCATTCTGGAACAAAACTTCAATTCTTGGCAAAGAATAGCTGTTAGCAGCCAGTAACTTGTTCTTGGTTATAACTTGGGAAATGAAGTCACCAAATCAGCCAAGAAACTTCTTTTCTATGGGTTGAACTCTAATTGATGAGGTAGGAGAGAAAAAAAAAAAGGCCACTCATGACAAGATGGACATTGTGAGAACTACTATGTCCTAGGTGAGGAAGTTCTGGAAGATTTGAGAGGCAAGATAAGAGGGAGTTCTCTATACTGATTTCAGTTCTTGTAGCCACAGGTTTGTCTATCTCTTGCAATCTAGCCATGGATTACGTGGGTTTGAACCTTGTAGACACATTAGTGGATAGTTTGTCTTTACCCTTATGTGTTTCTGCAGGTGACAGTACTAACAGAGTGGGCTTTTTGAAAAAAAAAAGTCAATGGTTGTTGCTGGAGCCAAAGAGAGAGAAAGGTGTTCAGCACTGATCCCAGGCTAGCCAGCGGTTCATCCTTTTGGAGAGGTGCTATCCTTTCGGAGAGACCCAGTCATCACCCAAACCCAGGCAGGGCAACCACTCTGACCCAAGCCTCATGGGCCCAGGGCATCAAGAACAGGTGACATTTCTAAAGCAGAGTTCAGTGTGGATGGTAGGAGTAATAGTAAGTGAGGCTAAACAACAATATTATGCAAAGTTTGCACACTTACAAAATAAAGCATATTTCTCAAGCAGAATCTCTCCCCTCGATTGATGCAGGAAGTGAAGAATTTTCAATGGACCACTTTTTCCAAACGTATAATAAATAAATTGTCAGCAGCTAGTAGAAAAAACTGAAAAAAATTTCTCTTAAAATAGTTATCTAACTTGCACTTTTTTTTTCAGCTGCTCAAATTTCTCTGCCACTCAGCAGCCCAGAGAGCAATGCTCAGCATGTTTTACAAGCACTTCATATAACTTGCAGAGAAGAATAAAAAGGTCATCTTTCTAATGCTGTGTAATCCTGCACACTATTAAGTACTAAAGGTACTTCTCTTTTGAACCAATAGTACTGAAAAAAAACAAAAGCGGGAGTCATGAGCATATAAAAAGGGTTCTGTTGGGCATATATGTGATCAAAGCCAGGAACAGTCCTTTGCTGAGAGACACACTATGCATTTTCAAGTTGTAGGACTTGTGTAGTCTTGCTTACACCATAGGATATATTCTCAGCTGTGTCCAGTGGAGCTATGCAATGGGTATGCCTTAATTTCTATATGTCTGTTGTGTGTATTGATTATCTGAGCAAATGATGCTAAAGCAGCTAAGTCATGTTTACCCAAATTGAAAAGATAATTGGCCAGATCCATCCCTGATGTAACTGTCCCAATCAGTCAGTTCTGTCAATGACAAATTTGTCTCAAGAGAAGGAAAATTCCCCATGACATGCCTATTAAACCAAAGCAGGTGCCAAAAATCCATTAGGAAAAATAAAGCATCTTATCCCAGTTTGTGCTTCCCTGAAAAGATCCAGAAAGATGTTGTTGGAGGATGAGTTCCTGTGGCAGGGTACTGCTGCAGGGCTCTTGTGCCCAGTCCTTGCCCAGGTGGCTCTGTTGCAGATCCTGCTCTGAGCAGATACCCCAAAGGCTTGGCCTGGGTCTCCTCCCTGACACGTCTCCACTGTGGGGTGGGCACAGCTGGGGGAAGAGGGGAAGCTGGTGGAGAGCTCTTTGTCTCTTCCCCAGCTGTACTTCTAAGTAAAGCAGGAGCAGACATCTGGGCTGGCAGACCCAACAGGCTTCTACTAACCATGCCTATGTCTAGTGCCACTTAGAGCGGATGTGAAAGAGAGACAGCTTGTTAGTGAGGTCCAAACAGAGCCCGTTTATTTATCAGCATAAACATCCCCAGGGGGCTGGATTAAATGTTTGCATGCTGGGAAAAACAGATTGTGCCAGCAGAAAGGATGAGTCAGTCCTAAAGAGAGATGCATCTCGCATTCAGCTTCTGTTCCTGCCAAACTGCCCTGCACCCTATTACTGGGGAAGCTCAAGCCTGGAGTGTGATTTTCTAGTACTAGTGCATATATTTAGTCAGGTTCTCTCTGACATCCTCTCTTAAATGCTAGCCATTAATGCAATGCACATTCTGTTTGTGTCATTTTGTCCTTAGAGTTTTCTCGATGGATGGATTGTTCTGTAATGCAGGTAACCCTAATGAATAGATAAATGTCAACTCAATATTTCATAAAGTAAAATACTATAGCTATTCTCAATAACACACCAAAGTAATTTCACCTTTACAGGAATTTTGATCTCAATTTCAGTGTTTTCAAATCTATCCAATATAAATCTGAATGAACAATTCATTATGAATAATTTATGCAGCAGATTTGACCCACTTTTCCATTTGCAAATTACTATAATTCCTCTCTAATGGTTGTGTTTTCCCCTCCAGTTTTTCCCTACGAACTGAGATTGAGGCCAAGCAAGGCTATCTAAAATAAATGGTAATTTAACTCTACCTACTGATTGCTTCCAGGCTACGGATGCAACATTTCTATGAGAAAATATGATATGGAAAATACACTTTGATTATTTAAGTTTTGTATTATTCCTCTTTGATGAAAAAGCATAGAGGTAATTGGTTGTTTGCTGAGAGTTTTATGCAACTATCACTTGTACATGCATAGAATTTTTATCTTGTGATTAATCATCTCTGCGTTACTATTGTTGCTAATTAGTTCATAAAGTTAGTTTTGTAAAGAAGCTCTAAAAAAATCAGCAACATGCATAGAAAGTTCAGTTGAATCTGCAGAATAATGTATTTGCCTCCCCTTGCCAAGGCTTTGTCTTTGAGTTTCAGTTCTAGGAAAACTCTGGCTTCATTCCTGATTGATACAATACAGACACGGCCACATTTATCTGTGGCTCTTCAGAAGGCTTTGCAATCTTCTTTCTCCTGATGTAATTTAAACAGTGTTTCTCATGAACTGTGTAGTGATAATTTTCCTTCTTTCTGTTTTTGATTAATTATTATCACATCTGAGCACTGTCCTGAGAATATGTGGAGGTCTCGTGTGTTCTGCTCTGTATACAGTTCAGGAAAGGAGTTTCCAACTCTGCATGGGGGAATGAAACCACATGCACCTTTAATAATTCCAGTGGTTCTGATACAAAGAGTTGTTTTATTGTCAAACAGGTCTTCTGAAATCTTTTGGCTCTTCAATTTGTTCATTTGTTTGCTTTTTAGAATACAGTGTGGCAGCCTGTATTTCAGCCTTAATAAAGTGCAGAATTAGGCACTCATCCTTTAAAAGGATTCTTATCCCTTTATAAAGATGGATGGCTCAGTCATGGAAAGCAGAACATAGCTTCTGAAAGAAATGGGAACTATGTACAAATGAGGCAGTAAAAATAAATGACACAGTACATTCACTAGCCAAGCAAGATGTTACAGTCTACATAAAGGCTAAGATGCTGACTTCACAGGACCTGGTGAGCAGAGCTTCTGTAGGCAGAAGCAATTTACAATTATTGGTACATTAATGACAGCATGTGATAAGTGAATTACTGGGACGTTGGTAAATGCTATTCTCATTAAAAGTCAATCTATTGTTGGCACTAAATCCATAGTTTTCAGATATGCCTACATATTGAGCCATTAAAAAAGTGTCAGTCTGAGCTCTCATCTGGCAAGAAGAGTCTCATCTGAGGAGTGAAACCTTATTTTAGTAGGTGCTATAGAGTAAATCTTTTTTAAGCCACTAGAAAATCATACATATGTAAGATACTGGAAGACATCTTTCTATTAATTTCCTGCAGAAAGTCAGAGAAAGTAGGTTAATGGTCTTTGAGTTACAGGTTCAAGCTGTTGAAGTGCAGTTAATTTTGAAAAAGGAAGTTCCCTGGCAAGAGAGCTTGGGAATTTTAAATTTCAGGTGTTGCAAAGATATTACTAGAATCTCTCCAAAATCTGACTTGTTCTATCATTGAATGGATTTTCCTTTCAGGTGTTATTCCCATGATGTTGGTAACTTGTATATCTGAAAAGAATATAGGCTTCCAATTGGCTTAGGTGACCCGATAATGGTTTCTGGAGGAATTATTGCTAAATATAGAACCTATGGAAATTGTCTCCTCTAGAAAATATTGAGCTAGCAAAAACATGGGGGAAATGAGGGGGAGTGATTAGGAATAGCTAACAGTTACTCCACATAAAGCTGAAGAACTCCTAAACTTCTGTAGTTTAAGACAATCGTAAGTGTGGAATGCTACTGTACTTCTCAAGGGGTCTGGTCAAGGAAATCTGATAGGCAAGTAGATCATTTAGTTTTTGAAGATTGTAGTTGAACAAGGATTCTAACATGGGCTGACCCTTGGAAAGCACTCTCTGGTCAATGATGGATCAAAGTATATTCTCTTTGACTTCTTGCTTATACAAGCAGCTGCCAGCAAAGATTTGTCTCAGCCAATTGACTGGAGTGCTAAGACTCTTTGAAATATGAAGGGTCCCTGGGAGATGTGAATAGGGACACACATCCCAGAAAAGGCATTTTTGAAAAGACCAGAGGGACATGCAAAATAGCATGAAAGAAGACATTGCTGAGTCATCTGAGAAGTTCTATTTATTTTATTCTCTTTTCTTCTTCATCCTCAAAAAGTCTATTGATAAATGCAATTAGCATCTTTCAGCCTCAGTCTTGTTTAATCTGGCTTTTAATAGCTCTGGACTGTAATAATAATCCCAATTCCTTGCTGATTATTTAATATTTGCATATTTTCATATTAGGTAGCTCTTGGGACACACAACATTTTAGGATTTTCTGATTCCCAAATTGTTCTGAACTAAGATCAGACCTGACTGAAGGGAAGTAGTTAAAGCAGCAGTGTAGTACTGTGAGGCCCTGTTGCCTCAGAAGACTGCTGGGAACACAAATGTTTCTGAGAAACATTAGGCCCAGGCAAAAGGACATCAGTATTTGTATGACTGTAATCCCGAGGTAATGTGTAAGTGCAGTGCATTCCTTAGGGATGGGTGCCGTGCCTGTGCTGACAGACTGTAAAAAGAGGCTCTGGTACTGCTTGAGTGTCAGTGTCTCATAATGAAGCTGATTAGACCTAAAGGGTTCCTCCTTCACTGCATTTGGAAAACATACCCTCAGTGAAGAGCATGCTCATTCAGGGTTTGGCCAAGCTCCTCAGGGGGCCTTTTTTTCTTAGAATAATTTCTGTCTTCTTGGATTGTTCTTCAATCACACTTTGTCCGATAACCTCATTGACGTGTTGACATAATTCTAGTAAGCTATCATGTAAAGAGGTATTGCACATAGATTGAAAGCATTGGATGTCTTGTGAATCTTCAAGAATCTCTTATGAATGTTAATGAATCCCATTGTACTCATTCCATCAATGCCCTCGGGGTGTTTTTTTTTGTTTTGTTTTGTTTTTTGTTTTTTTTTAAGAGAAGGATGAAGTGCAAAATGTTTTCAGAGGTTTATTGCAAAGTGCTGAAGTGCTGAAAGTAGAGCTTTAAAATAAGATCAATACTCTTCTCTGTACCACACAAGCTTAAAAGAGAAAACAGTTTGAAATGCAATTTCAGTTTTCTTTACTTGGGATTCCTATTCGAAGCACATGGAATAAACTGGACTTTCCTCCACTATGTCCAAAGGAACAACTGTATTTTTACTGATAGCCCAATTAACATTTGTAGTGTTCATAGTGCAGAGGAACCAGATTACCCACTACATATTTGTAATGCAAAAATGTTAGAAGAATGTTTTACCCCAAGTAATAAAGTAGATTAAATCAAAATTTGATTTATGGTTTCTGAATGGCACTTCACTCAGATCAAGAAAAAAAATGTGGTGTTCTGTATTTGAGAGGTGGTCTTATGTGTTTTTAAGCAACAATTTGATTACCTTAAACTTAAAATAATGGAAAATTGAATAGGAAGATCAAAAAATGTTCATTCATATAATATATATGAACATATATAAAATTTCTAAATATTTTATTTGTACATCTATATATATACATACACACAAAGACACAATATGTTTTATACATTATCAGACTTCAAAGACATATTTCAATTTTGACAATGGAATTAAATAGTTTGTGTATTGATGAGTAGTCATTCATATTTTACCTTCTTTAATGAGTTTATAAGTTCATATGGTCCAAGAAGACTTTTCTCACCCCTCTTCATTAGGCAGGAACTTTAATTCTACCCATCTGGCTTTTAAATAGGAAACTACTTGAAGTTATTTCTGCTTTTTAAAACTTCAGATTTGAAGTAAAAATCTCTGAAAGCACATATATGTTGTTGCATTGGAGCACAGCTGGATTTCATATCCAGTCCTCATCTGCTTGCAAGATGTTGCGTGTTTGGAAGTTGTCATCTGGAGCACAGGCTGCTCATTAGTATGAGCTGATCTGAACTGTGTCCATGGTTCCAACCCAGTATTCCCTGCCCACGCAGAGGTCTCCAAAGGTACCCTTGTGATCTCTCCAGCCCTTACACCCTCACTCTCTCCTGCCTTCACATACACATTGGGCCCTTAGCTGTACACTGTGCCAAAGGTTGTTTCTGCTGGAAAGCTATCAACAGCCTCTGCCTGCACACTTCCCTTGGTTCTGGACCTTAAAGAAGCAAGTGGCCTGGAGAAAGTCCAGAGAGCTCTAGAGAACATGTAATGTACATGGTGGCTTTAGCAGCCCTAACCTCAGCTTCTGGCCTAGGTCCAGGAAGCCACTCAGCTACTAGATCAGATTAGATCTAGCATAAGACTATGCAGGAGTTGTGTGAAGAGAGGAATTAGTAGGGGCTCTGAGTGGCTGTTTTGGAGATGACTGGATTGAAACCTCATACTTCATATTTTTGTTTTTATTGCTTTCTGTGTTTTTTTAAAGGCCTTTTTCATTATAAACAAAAAGTCTTGTTGAAATAAAATGCATTGAAACTGTGGAAGCTGTTAATCTTCAGTTCTAGCTCTTACTCACTCTTTTAACTTTCTTTCACCAAAGCCAGAACAGGTCAACTGTTTCTATGGCCCACAGCAGCAGCCTGTCATGGTCACCTCTCTGGGCTAGGTTGGTAGAGGTCACTAGTCCAGATGTGAGCTCTGTGGGGCTAAGGCAAAGCCAGTAGCATAAGCAAGGATTAAAGGACTTGTCACTTGCCTTTCCTCTCTTGCTGTGCCAAAACAGTATCCAGAAGCTGTGGATAGTGCAGCTATCCTGACAACACTTGGGGTGCCCTCAGTACCAGCACTGAGGGTACTTATATTGATGACACAAGTACATATGTTCCTTCATTAAATAATTGGTGCTGGAGCCATTAGTCATCCTTTTATGGCCAATATTGTGTGACCTCAGCCAGCAGGAGGTAGGTACTATCATCTACAGTGTGGTTGGAAAAAAAAAAGGTTGGTGTTTCTTTCCAGTGATGAGAGAGTGCCGACCTACACGCTCCCAGGTGGTGTAAAAACATCTTCTAGCTTTGGTCACAGTGCCACGGGGTGGTATTTGGATAGCAGTAATCTGCCTAATGACAAGTGGTAAGAGCTGTTGGCAGAGGAAGATAATTTACAGCTTTGTCAAGGAAACCATATCATAAAACCCTGTAATGATGGGCAAACAGAGAAGCAGAATGTTCTAGATAATTTCACATACTTGTTTGAATGAAGCATATCTTGCTGATTTCAAAGACAGCTGAAACTTTTCTTTAATAGCCATCAGCAGATTTGCTCCTGGTGTACACACATAGTGGAGGCTTTCCTGAAGGGCTGTAATTTTTACTCCAGAAAATTGCAGTGGTTTCTTCAGTGTTTCATCAACACCATATTGAATAATGATAATAGTGGTTAAACTAGCAGCTTTCTATGATCTCTTTACATATTTTCCTCATGTCCTCTACTTTTTCTATTATGTCTTCAGATAGTTTTTTCTAGGTTACTTCATAAAATTAGCCTGTTAATACAGAAAATGAAGAAGTGCTTTTGTTAATGATGTAATATAAGGCATTGTTTGACTTCTAGTGAAAAAAGAAGGTGTAGGAGAGAAAAGGCAGAGTGGCTGTCTTGGTATCAGAACAGAAGTTGAAAGGCCTGTGTAATACACCCTGTGCATACCCTCAGTGGTGTCTGGGACTCAAAACCTCACTCTGGGCAGGGCAGTGTCTGGAGCTAGCCCACAAGAAAGGGCGGAGTCAAAACACTTGTTCATCTCCAGATGCCAGAAACTGAAGCAAATGCTGCAGGGAGTGCCTTTATTCTCTCTGTCTGCAAAACATATTCCTGAACAAGTGATACTGTGAGTATTCTTCTGAAGAACCAAAACACATTCAACTGGATAACAGATGTGCAACCCATTGCCTTTAATACGCTGTTTTAGATGCTGATAGCCACCCACAGAGCAGAGACCTGGACCCCAGTCATTCTTTGCCTTGAGGAACTCTGTTACATCCCGTCTCGCACTGGAGAGTCTTCACCCTGCCTGAGGATGCAGAAGGCTGGAATGAACAAATGTCTTGCTCCCTGTTGTTATTTTCCTTCTTTCAAAAGTAAATGTAGAGCCTGGTGCTCTTCAAGGCTTCAGGTTCTTTCCTGGAATGGTGAGTTTGAACATTCCCAGGATGCAGAGGACTTAGGCCATTCTCTTGGTGAGCAGACTCTGTATTTCCTTCTGTACAAGAAGTGAACAACACTGCTTTGTCTTATATTCCAAGGCAGTCTTATGGCTCATATTTCAAAAGAAAGCAGAGTTTTCATAATGATTTTAGGCTGTAAAAACAATTCTCAACTAAGTGAGTAAATTAAAAATGTAAGTACATACCTCAAAGACAAAAGAAGGACAAGATTTTTGGGACTCTGTTTTTCTATTTTCTTCCAGTTGAACTAGGTGTACTTCATACAATGTGCTGACTTCTGTGGCTCCTTTTTAAAACCGATTATCTTTCCTAGATATGATACAGGAGCCTGGATTTTTAACTCATGTTTGTGACCTGAATTTTCACATTTGGGTGCCTGAGTAGCCATAGGGTGGAGCAAAAGCAGGACTGAAGAAAAAGAACATTTCCCATGGGGTAGGTCATCACTAACAACAAATGCAACCTCATTATCCTTTTCTTACCACATTCCCCATGGACGAAACCTAGAGTGAGATTTGCCATAGGATACTTCAGTATGTCTCTTGTTTATTCACATTGGGACAGCAAGAAAAAAACAGAACAAAACAAAATTCCTCACTATCTCCCTTGGTATGACTGCTCTGATGTTGTCTTTATTCTGCAATATTCAAGTGGTTTCCACTGAGACTGACCACAGCAAGAGAGAGAAGAGAGAAATGTTTGGGTTTTTTTTTTTTTTAACAAAAGAAAAACATCTGCTTAATGCTGTCATCTGGTCTGCCATGAATAAGCTTCACTTTTTTTTTTTCCCTCCAGTTGCTGCCTCTACAGCCTCTGTCTCTCTCACAAAAATATTCCAGTTCTGGGCATCAAGTGGCAAACATTGTGTGGTAACCATAGGCTCCCTGACAAGTTAGATCAGCAAAAACATTCAGTGATTCCAGCTTAATACAGTGAAGGAGCTGATATTTTGATAGACTAAAGCAAATCTGCCAGTATGATCAGGCATCATGGTTTTGCCCCGTCTTGTCTTGGAAAGCAGAATGGCCTCTTGTTGACAGGGAAAGAAAGCTCTGATAGGCTCTGGAACAGGTTTAGGAAATTGCTGCCAACTCTAGAAATTTGAAAGAACCATAGCCAGATTAGTTATTAGAGAAACAAGATCCTTGGGGTTCACAGTGAGATACTCTGACCTCCCAATATCTTAAATGATTGAGATAAATGAGTCTATTGAACAGCTGCAGTAACTCCGTGTAGTGAGTTGACCCTGAGTGGATATCAGGTGCCCACCAAAACCACTCTGTCACTCCCTTCCTAGCTGGGCAGGGGAGAAAATATAAAACAAAACGCTTGTGGGTCAAGAAAAGGGCAGGGGCAGGTCACTCAGCAATAACTGTCATGAGCCAAACAGGCACGACTTGGAGAAATTACTTATTTCCAATCAAATCCAAGTTGGTCATTGAAAAATAATCCAAATTCTGCCAGTAAATCTACTCCAGCTTGGGCTCCTCTCTCCCCAGAGTCACGGGTCCTGCCAGGAGCCTGGTCCAGCATAGACTTCCCATGGGGTCACTGCCTTATTCAGGCAACCACCTGCTTCTAGGTGGTCTTTTCCAAGGGCTGTGGGTGGATCTCAGCTCCCCTGTAGGCCTCCAGGAGCTGCAAGGGAATCTCAGCTGCTGTGCCTGGAGCGCCTCTTCCCCCTCCTTTTTTGCTGACCATGGTGCTTGTAGGGCTGCTCCTCTCATATAGTCTCTCTCCATTTTCTGGCTCCAGCTGATGTTTTTCAGGCATGGGTTGTTTTGTTTGTTTTTTTTTGTGGGTTTTTTTTTCCCTTCTAAAACCTCTTACTCCAGAGGCACTACCACCAGGGCTGTTGGGCTTGGACTTGAGCAGGAATTGGTCTGTCTTGGAGCCAGCTGGCATTGCCTTTGTTGGACATGGGGGAAGCCTCTGGCATCTTCCCTCAGAAACCATCCTGTGGCAAAGCCTTGCCACACAAACCCGATACAAGCAGTTTCATTTAGTACAAATACTTTAAGATTAAATCCAATAGGACAAAATGCCAGGAGATGAATCATATCCATCTTAACACAATCAGAAAATTTTATCTATTAAACACACTTTCTGCCCAGGTCAACCAATAACAGTTGAACAACTGGCCCGAATGCAGCAACTGGCCTGAATGCAGAACCTAAACAGATACAACAGGTGAAACATATTACTTTATGATATTGTTAAAATCCTTAATCTAAGTCCATGGAGCCAAGTCTCCCAGCTTTTCCTTCCTTGGTGATTTGCTGAAGGACAGGAAGAGTTCCAGGACACTGACAAAGGTAAAGCTTCAGGTACACTGATCACACCAACTGCTATAAGTAGTAATCTAGAGCTGTCATGATAGCAGCATACTTCCTCTATTGCTTGTTTTAATTTAAACTGGTAGAACCATAGAACTTCCTGAACTTTGCATATATCACCAATAGTAATACTCTTTCAAAGATAATCCCAACATTAATATCCCAGGCAGGACAAGAAATAATTAAAATGTAGTAAATTTGATATAGAGGTTTCCAATATTAATGTGAAGCACTGTAGTCAATAAAAAAGAACAGTTTTAGTAGTAGTTTTAGTTCATAGAAATGAATATTTAAAAACAATACTAGAATGCATTTTCTTTTGGTTGCACTTTTTTCCCTTGCAATATTAATTTTTCTTGACAATAATAGCATTATTTTCTCTGACTAATACCTTTAATTTTTCCCTTATAAGAGCTGAAATGATGACACATCTCACACATCCCTCCACCATCACTGGGCAGCAATATATAGCTCCATAGATACGCCTCAAACATCTAGATAGTTCTTTCCACAAAAAGAATTAACTTCAAACCTCTTTATTATGGGCCCAGCTCATCTGCCCCTCTTCATGGTAAAGAGTTTGTATAAGAAAACTGAGACTCCCCACAGGAGGTGGCATTAGCTGGTACACGTCTGCAGCTGTCAAATAGAGCAGCCCTTCAGAGAAAAGCTTTCATACCCTCCAGGATTTTGTTTTCTAATTAGCTTTGATATATAGCCATCTCTGAGCCAGACCCTATTCATGCACAAGTTACTGTGACACCTCATTACTGTTTACAGGCATCCACAGTACAAACACAAAAGCAGCCCAGGGTGTGCTCTCCAAATTCCTCACAGATTGAGTTATTTGGATTCTATAACAAGATTAGTGATTTTAGATTACTAAGGAAGAAGCCAATTACCTAGATAATGCTTGATCTGTCTCCTAGTATTAAAAAAAGGAATGGAGTTACTTGGCCACTTGGAATTTTCTGCAGCTAAAAAATGACTATTTTGTAAATAATTAAATTGAATTGAATGCAGAGAGCTAATGAAGCAAACTCAATAGCTTGACTCTTTTAAAAATAAGTAATGGACTGCCCATGCACAAGGCAATGGCACAGCCAAATGCCAGTGTTGGAGAGTTACAGTCAAAGCCAGGCTTTGACATCTGGCCCCTGAGCTTGCCAAACTTATTCAGTCAAGGATTGCAATGGATGACTATGTTAAAAAAGAGAGAGTGAGCTGAGAAGAGATGCAAAACAACCACCTTTCACTCCCATCTCTTCTCCCCCTCCACCCCCATATGTCACAGTGCTAGTGAAAAGAACACTATCCTGCCAAATTAACAGTTCAATCTCATGTCTGTGACAACATTTTTGGAACACGAAAGCTGTTCTAAAACCTAAGCTTGTATCAAAGTCTAATCTGTGACCTACGAAACAGGATGTGTTTGGAATGGAGCTCAGAATTACTGGCCTTTTTAAGCTCTAGAGAATCGGGTCATCCAAATTCACCATGATCATGCTGCTTTAAAAATGATGTTTTCCAGCACTCTATTATCGCTTGACAGTGCGTGGTGTCAGCAGGTAGCTGGTGAAGCCAAGGGTGCCTGATGATACTGGACATCATTAATGGCTGATGGAGAGTTGCTAGACTTCATCTTGTGGTTCTCTGGTAACTGAAGTTGTCTCTTTTTTATTTCTTTAAGAATATTCTCAATCCTTTCTAAAAGGCTTATGAACTTTAACAAATAGCTGCCATTTAGAGCCTCCCTACATTAGATGCTGAGGTAAAATGATCCATATTAAACACAGTGATTTTGAAATTGATTATTGAAGTTACAATAATCCTCCAAACCAGTGGAGACTATTATGTGAAATGAAACTTACTTTCAGTCACTATAATTTTCTTTCCTTTGGACTCTAGAAGTGATTTAAATTAAATTGAATTTAGCCTTGTTTCTTTCTGAATAAGAGTGTCCATATAAGAGGTTTAATCTGGTTTTATGGTTATTTAGATTAGCTTTACTGAGAAAGATGAGAGAAATTGGGAAAAGATAAATAGAGACTACAGAAAAGCTCTTTAGAGTATGTAAAATGTATTTTGTTACCCAACCCTTATTTTAGCCTTTCTACAGAAACTGCAGATTCAGCGGTCATTTTCTGTAATTAAACTGTCATGGAAATATTGAAATAATTTTAATGTAGACCTTAATCATGCTAAAATGCGTACATATACATATTTATCTTTGGAATCAGTGGATAACACAACAGTATGAGAGTCAGCCACCCATGCTAATATTCACAACGTATGGGCTTGGAAGTACAAAGCAGGGTATGGCAGAAGGAGAGGCCTTGTAGCTCTGTTGTTTATCCATTTCTAAGCTCATAAGAATGGAAAGATTAATTAATTTATTTTTTCAGCTTTTCCCAGGTGTTCATGCCTCAATTTTTCTACTGTGCACATGAGAGACTAGCTGTGGACATCTGCAGTGGGGACATAGGGGCATATTTGTCTCTTTTCTGAATTTTTTCAGAAGACAGCTGTAATAGTCCTGCTCCTTACTTGTGGAGGACTATGGAAATCACTATGTGTAAGTGGCCTCTGCTGCCTATTTATCACTGATGGCCCAGAAATTATGCTTATATTACTGCAGAGTGTGTGGTAATTCCCACTATGGTTCAAACTGCTTGTAGTTTTAAGGGAAGAGAAAAGATAGTGCCATAGTCTGAAGAACTCTCTTTTTTACTCTTCCCTTTTAAAAAGACTGCAACAAAATGCAAGATGTATTTTTTCTCATAAAACATGTAGGACTTTTGGTTAGCTACCAGCAGTGCCTGGAACTGAAGTCAAACATGGGCTACCAGTTCAGGCCTTGACCCTTCCAATTATGAAGTTTTCCAAGCTGGTAAATCAGTAACAGAGTACTAAAGAAATCCTAAATTATGCCAATCCAGGTGATACCTCTGCTAGATTCAAGTATAGCTCTGAGATCAACAGGGTGAAAAATTTGGGTAATGGCTCATGTGTTCACTATCTGCATTTTACAAAGATTCAAGATTTCACACATATTTTTATATGTACCACTGAACTCCTTTCCCCTGAGCAATTTATTAAGCTTGTCACTGGGCTGCTCTGTGGTGTGTTATTAAGTGTAACTATTCATAAGCCATATGGGGATTCCCCTCTCTGAAAGTTCACTACTGCAGCATTTTTAAGAGCATCCCATTCTCTCTACCAGAGAAAGGGGGAGATAAAGCTCTCCAACGAGCATTGCTGCCAGAAAGTCTGGCAGTCTAGCCTGACCTCCTGAGAGTAGTTCAATGGTGGCAGTGACAGACAGAAGACTGCCTGGACTCAGAGCCAAAAGTAGAGCCATTTGGAGAAAACAGAAGTGTAGTGAAGGTAGGGCAGAAAGCAAAGAATCACCTATATAACACTACACACAACTTTGGATTTAAAACATTTTATTGCATTGCCAATATCACATTTTATTCTGTCCAAGTAACCAGTCAGCCAGATTTCATTCAGCAGCTGCTGTCCTCATATCCAGATATGTTTATGTGTCATTAGATTGGAAACACCAGGACCCTGTTTGAGCTAAATCCATATTTTCCAGAAGACCATGACTGATGATCAAAGCCTGGGATCATTTTTTTCTGGCCTTCCTGCTGGGGATTTGACTCATCAGAATTTAGGCTGGGTTTTGAAAAGGACATCATTGTGTAAAATAAGATCAAGGCACATTTGAGAAGTTCTTGAATGGTGTTTGAAAAATGTCTCATGATGCTTACTCCCTGCCCAGATTCATTTTCAAAGACTTTGGGAACAAAAGAGTATTTAAGAACTTTTGATGCAGGCTACACATCATTTGGTCCAAGAGAGTACTTCTCCTTTGCCTCCCCATGGTGCCTAGCTTACTGAAACAGCTGAAAGGCCTGAGTTTTAGTGATAAAATGTTCTCGAGTTCCCAAAGTTACACTCCAGTGGAAGTCTAAATGTTACTTACTACTTGTCAGAACTGAGCATCCAGCTGTTTATTTTTCCCAAAAACCTTAACAGTTACTTTCAAACATCCAGCTGATGAAGGAGGTCCTCCTCTGCACTGTGGCAGCTGACACAGTCTCTGAGGAGATCTGGGCCACCAGATGCTCCCATTCAGCAAGTTTGGCTCTACCTGAACTCCAGCAGAGCACTTTGTGGATCTGCAAGTCGTGGGCAAGAGCATTATGCCAGGACCTGTAAGGATAAAAACACAAGATGATTCATGAGCCAGGACAGGGAACAGGGATCATTCCTCCATAATGGTTATATCTTCTGAAAGGCATGGCATACTTGTTACCAGTTATCCAGCTGTTTATTCACCTGGTTAAAACCCCAGAAGGGATTCTGGATATTAATATCAGAGCCTGAGTTTTCTGTTTTGCAGGCGAGTGCCACATTTTCTGAAGTGCACATACTCTCTGATTTTTGCCAGAGTCTTAGGAGTTTTCCTACATAGTGTGATCATGTCAAGGAAAGGCATAGACACTGACTACATCCATGTTAACTTTCTTCCTTACAGACGTGGAAGAAAGTATCAGAAGGTAACCCCACAAGCTGAAGAAGGAAGTTGCCTTGGTTTCCTGATTTCTTCATCACCTCGTTGGCACTTCCAACCCTGCTTGTGCCAAGGGACTGCCTGTATCTTTGCAAAACTGACTGTAGGCTTCTCTCTGGTGAGCAGGGCACCATGCTGTGGATACAGACTGCATGCATACATAT
>VWZU01008862.1:445795-529011 GCA_013397095.1 Sterrhoptilus dennistouni | reverse complement strand
TATATGTATATATATATACACGCACGTGTGTGTAGGCACGTATGGATGTGAATGTAGAGGTGCATATTCCCCCAGTCTTGCCCCAGTTAATCTCTGTTGAGGGACTGGGTTTGAGACATTTCATTGTGCTTAGTGTCTCCTAAGGACAAGCCTTAGATGACTTCTATTGAAGGCAGCATGTCTGTCTATAATTGCACTTTTTGGGGCCAAATCTCAGCTCTAGGTTCCACACCAAGACCCAGAAGTCCTGGCAGAGGTCTTGCAGAGTGTTATTTTCAAGTACACATATCTTCTGTTGGATCCAGACCTCAGATAACAAAAAAGGCTTGTTGTCTGCTTCTCATGTAGCCTAGTGCTATGAAGAACATGGAGATAATTCATGTATATTGTGACACAGGGAATTGGTTATGTACCAACAGGAGCTAAAGAGGTCAAAGTAAAGAGATGTTAAAAGTTTTGCACCGTGTTGTTATGGGCACCTGCATTTTGGGAAGGGGAAGAGAAGATTAAAGGTTTCTCACAGTTGGGCCACATTCCTTTCGTGATTATTTGAGTATTACACGAAGCAGATTGTAGCTCACACAAATATCCGATTAGTGAAGATAAGACTGGCAAGGAGAAGGCATTCAATGTGTGAGGTCAGTTATGTTTTGCTGGAATGAAATGTGCTTATGAACAGTTTTCTGGATCACCAGGGAAAGGTCTAGGCACCTTGATTCCTTCCTGGATTTTTTTCTTGGTTCAGAATGGTATAGACTTCAAGGAGTTTATGAAATATTGAAATGTAAAGTTCTTGCTAAAGAACCTACACTAGCTCATAGTGTGGAAATGCAAACTTATATGCAGTTTATTCTGGTAAAAGATGCCAATAAAGAGGGTGGTGTTTAGAAATATTGTGTAGTGCTGCGTAGAAAATAGTTCCTTTTTTGGGTGTGAGCTGCCTGTTTGTTGGGTGCTTTGACAATCTAATCTCAGCAGTATAGATTAAGCCGCGGAGAGTCAGCTCTTCAGTCATGTAGTTTTTTGTTTGCCAGCATGTTCATGAAAAGAATGGCTGGTGGATCTAGAGCAGTACTTCAGTGCAGACCAATTGCCCCTGTTACTTTGCTCTGGGTCATGGAGCAGCTTCTGTAAAAGGTGGACTGCTCTTGTTTGAAGGAAGCAAAATTATGTGCTTTAGGAGAGCCTTTAGTGTGTTCCAGCCAGTTGTCCCATGCAGTCCATGGGACAAAACTAGGCCTACCTGAGGTACTGCTCCCTGAAACAGGGATAATGTGTCCTGCAGAACTTTAACACCAGCTGTCCCACTGTGGATTCACTGCTATTATGCATCAGCTCTTACTAATGCAGAAACCAGGTTTTGCAACCATGACTTTGGAGCAGAAGGGAAAACGAGATGTATTTAAGCATTTCTATTCCTTATCCCCACGTGGCTTCAGTGTTGGATTTTGTCACTGAGCAGCACAGGCATTTTTGCCACTTAAGATAAGATTTGCAGAGTGATTAGGCTGGCATTAGGACTTTCATAGTGCATTTATTATTTCATAAGAGATTTTAGTTTTCTCTGCATGAGTAACCAAAACAGCATGACTCCTTGTCTTCCTTTGGGACTCATGGAATGAGATAGGGAAAGGCTATTGAAAATAAATCAACAGTATTTTGACGCTACTGAAGAAACCTCTTTGTGCGGGGACAGAGATCTGTGACTTATGTTGTTTGCAGTTTCAGTATTGCTCTTCTCTTCTGGCTACCACAGTCTATGTCCTAAAAATAAACACACATTGTAGGTTTGCCAAGAGGAGACTGCAGAGCAAATTGGTCTAAAATTCTAAATAATAGATATAATTATGTTGGTTATGTTCAAGAACATTAGTTTCTTCTGTGAAACTGTAAGATGTATCTTGATTAGCAAAACAGTTTTGATTTAAGGATGGAACACAATGGCCAGTTGTGACACAGTTACTGCTTCATTTTTCGGAAATAAACTGCCTGGAGAACTGACCTAGGTTGCACAAGGAGGCAGCCCAATGGGTAGGTACTCAGAGGGTCACCTTGGAAGAGGCAGTACTAAAGGGAAGACTCCAGGCTTCAGCTGTCAAAATGCTGTTTGTTCAGCCTGGCTCAGGTCCTGACAGGACCAGTAGGGAGAGACATCTTTGCCAGGCGTTGTGCCCCAGCCATCTATCTTGGTATGTGATGTACTCTGTTTGAGAAACCTCTCTCTTGCTCTCTCAGAGATTATTTTATACTGGATATTTAATATTTGAAGTGCTGAGGTGGCTTCCATCCTAAATTTCTCCCTCTTCTGCCCTTTTGTCCTCAGTGTGTCATAGTAAGAATTATGTCTGTCTGGAAGACAAACTCACATTTATAAAATTGAAGCAGAACACCTTCTCTACCTCCCAGGACCATTTTGCAGTTAACTTCAATATTTTTTGTGATCAGGCTCCTCATTATTGGAGACAGAATATACTAGAAGATCCTAAAAATTGCCATTATGAATTATAAAATAGAAAGGGTTTGCACATCTCATATGACCTTATACTGAAAACATGATTTTGATCATTCAGGGACAGTAACTTCTCAAGCATGTTGTTGCAAATATCTTTAAGAGAGTGACAGAAATTACATCTAAAGTTTTTCTGTGAGGTGCTGAAAAGTCTTTATCTTCAGGCTCATTTTCCAGGGCATTAAATGACTTTGTTAGAGGCCAGGCTAAAATGTAACACAGGGCATTGTGATTACTAAAGCCATTACTGGTTGTATTGGTTGTTGCAAGCAGTGTGGTGAGAGAATGTGTCAGTGCAAAGAGCAGTGTGGCATCCTCAGCCTGTCCTTTTCTTTCCATCTTCTCTTTCTCTTGCAGAAAAAGAGTTTGCAGTGAATTGCTTTTGAAAAATTGAAGACCTACATAATAAACTGAGGGCAACAATTCAGGCTGCAAATGGAAAGGCATCTGATAAATGGGGGTGCATTTTCTATTCAAAAGACATAGCAAGCTGAAAAACAGGGTTCTGGGGTGCTTTATATCTGTGCTTGATGGGACTGCCTCAGATCTTATTGGAGTTTCTTACGTCATCCAAAATAAGTTTTCTCATGTTAATGATATTTTTGCTCTGTAGCAAAACTAGAGCTAACTACTCACAGCAAGAAAACCCAGTGGACATATGAAATGTCTCTATTCTGAGCTGCTAGGAGCTTGAGATCTCTTCCTTCTTTCCATGGGCTTGTTACTAATTCAAACATTTAAAAGTATACATTTGTACATGTACTGCTGTAATATCAATCAGGACATCATCTGAGGACCTTCACCTTATTTTAGGTGTGTTCACTTTTAGTGCAAACTGTGAGTTATATGTGCTTTAATGACCCTTGCATAATGAAATAAAGCTGTTTAATGGATTTCAGTGTTTGTTCCGAAAAAAGCAGAGCAGAGAGGATTTCTGTCGTCAAACAAATGCTGGTGCTGCACAGCCAACATGCAGCACTGCATAACTATGGCAAAGCAAAGTTCAGAAAGATGATGGGCACTGACAACTCATTTTCCAACCTGTCTCTAGCTGGTGTATTTGGGAGTCCTATAAACAACTAGGGGAAAAATTGCTAACTTATTCCAATCTGAGGTAGCAAATGAGAAGGTAAGTATGCTCAAATAAGATGCATTCAGCTAAAAGAATCAGCCTGCAGTTCCTTATTCTCTGGGGAACACTGGGAGATGGCATCCAAAAATTTGATTCTCCCAGGGATCTCAAAGCATGTATAATGTTGAGTCATGCTTGGAAAAAGAAAGAAATAGACCTCATTCTGTGTGGGAGTGACAAATAAATAGGAATTGTATTTCTAGATAATGCTTTTACTGCTGTTCTTAGTATCCTTTGGTTGATATTATTGTCTTTGTAGTTTGATTTCAGACAATGCCAACAAAACTAACAAGTGATGTCTGGAGAAAGGACAAAGACAAACCCCGAGCCTGACACTCATCTACCTCTTCAGCTGGGGCCTTCTGGAGGGGAGCAGCCTTGTCACCAAGAGGCCACTGCCAGAGGTTCAGTTCCTGGATGCTATTTGAAGCTTCCCCTAGTGGCTGCTTATTTCAAGAGTCTTGGCTTCTCCTTGCTCTGGAGCTGGCATTCAGACATGAATAATGACAGCCAGGCTCTCGCTTTTCAGGTGAGCAGCCATATATCTCAGTCAGGGGACAAAAGAGCAGCTGAGGGAAATGGGGTATGTGAATATTTATAGGCACACAGAATGCATGATTTCCTCTTTAATGCTACACAGGCTTGAAAAAAGACCCAGAAAAGGTTGACAAAGGAAAAGCATTAGTCCAGGTTTGTTACTTGGCTGACAAACAAATAGGTGGTGTATTTCTATTCTAATGTTTTTGCTGACATTTTTAGTATCATCTATTTGGTGTTACCCTATTTTGATCTATAAATACTTGCTGACATATATTTGAGCTGCAAAATACACTCTCTGTGTATTTTTAGAACAAAGTGACCCCTTACCCTATTTTTTTACACAGGGGAAGAGCAAAATGTGGAACAGTAATTGAGCTTTGAGTTTTGTATTTTCAGGGAGCTTTGCATATATTAATGTGTTTGAAAATAATGATCCTTTAATTAGCATGATAAGGCAGAAAACTAAAGCAAATATAGGATGACCAACTCTTCTTTTAAATTTTCAAAATCTATGAAGCCTACTGATACAAGAACTATCAGTGTTTAAAATGCATGTTTATTAAGATTACAAAAGCCTGCATATGCATATATGAGAAAAAAAATCTACTCATTAAATTAAAGTAAGATTTTGAAAGTTTTTAAGAACTATTTGCATATCAGAGAATGGAATCCATTTTGGAAATACTCTTCTAGCACAGTTCACTAGCTGGTTTTCCTGAGATTAGACTAATCAGCTAGCACGGAAAGAGCTGGCATTTGGTCTTACTGATGCATTACAAAAATACACTGTAGGCTTTGATTAAGGCCTGTTAGAAAACCTGCTGTTAGAAAAATGCCTTGTTGCAGCAGCAAGGAAATTTACATTCTCCAGGTCCATGTGGTTGGATATTATGAATGAGAAAGAATTGTGTAAGGAGTGTGATCTGGATTAAACCAGAGAGACTTCTGCTTGTCAGCCCAAACAGCAGAGCAGGCTGCAATTTACCCTGTGTTTAGTAAGCACATAAGATAAAAACAAATAGGATCTAGCAAGAAGGAGGCCATGAGAAGAGAGAAGAAACTGTGGGAGTTTTGCAGCTGACGCCCACAAGTGTGGGTACAGCCAACATACTCGAGGGCAGGGCTCTTTTCAGGGGGACCTGGGTGACCTGGAGGAACAGCCAACAGAAAGCTCTTGAAATTTGTTAAGGAAAAATGAAGTTCTGCCCGAGGTGGGGAGAATTATGGGGGTGGATTGGCACTGCTGTGGGGCAGCTCTGCTATAGGTGCTCTTTGGGTTTGGTAGATGGTGAGCTGGGTAAGAGCCAGCAGTGGATCTGGCAGCAGCAATATCCTAGATGTTATGAATAGAAACAGTCAGCAGAGCAAAGGAAGTGATTACTCCCTCAGCTCAGCATTTGTTACAGTACGTTTAGGCTACTGGATTCATTTTTGGCTCCCCAGTTCAAGACAAACATTGATACACTTTGGTAGCACCCTATGACATTCCCTGGGCACCTACAGTGAGGATGGAGCCAGACACTTCAAAGTGCTCTGTGGTGGGAGGATGCTGAGCTGAAAGCTGACCCTGCATGGGGCAGGAGTTTGCATTAGAAATAAGAAGTCCCTTGCAAAATTGAGCTGTCCTGTAGTAGTCCTACAAAGAGCATGAAAGGGGAGTAAATCAGGCAAATAAAAATGCTGGAGCAATTTATCTGCCAGAGATTCACACACAGAAAGGTCTTTCCCAACCCAGGTCACAAGCACTGTTTATGCACTGTTTATGTTTGTGTGGCAGCAAAAAGAGGCAGAGTAGTAGAGTGGCAGATAGCTTTCTTGGTGGATAAGCATTCAAAAAAGACATCCATTCTACTCAGTGAGCAAAGCAAGGCTTCTGAAGTCTCAAAAGGGAAGCAAACCTGGAGAGAAATAGAGACACTTTAAGACAGATTGTGAGACTATGAGAGGTGCTCAGGTAGGCTCAAGTACTCAGCCTGGGGCTGGATTCAGGTCTCTGAGTCCCCATGAATAATAAGGAAAACATCCAAAAAAACCTTAGAACCATGCTGATTGGTTTTGTCTGGGACTGACTGAGATCTTTGGGGGTAAAAACTAAAATTGGAAGACAAGATCAAATGCATAATTCAAAGTTATAAGAGAACATGATCACATGCTGAATGCCACAAAATCAAGTCTCAGGCTCAGAGATACTACTAAAATACAGTAGTTAAAAATCAACATACTGTTCGTGAAGGAAGTCACAGCCAATTTGCTGATTAATCCTCCTTCAATCCTGTACAACAAGCACTCTTTGGCCTCCATAAAAAGCATCAGACGCTAAAACTGCAGGGCCCTTGAATGCATTTTTTAATGAAGCTATTTCGATAAATGTTAAAAATTTACATATATTCAGGGACCCTACACGTTTTGGGTGATTTGTAATGGGTGGATGAGCTTTTTGTTTTGTGTCCCTGACTTGAATACTGCCCAGCACTGGAGTGGTTGGATATCATGGGTACTATCTGCTGGCTTCAGTCCAGTTTCTAGTAGGCAGGTGTCTGTACTATGAAAAAACATCATCACCATTGACACTAATTTGTGTCTTTATTGCGAATCATTGTAGAGAGGCCAATATTCAAATGTGTGTTTATTACTTCTTTCAGCTTTTTCAGGGACAGAAAAGGCACACTAGAATAAGATGGAAGCATCTCTGGAAAATACTCATGGCTTGTATTTTTACACACATACACACATATATATGTGTGTGTGTATATATATATATACTTTACTTAAAGACAACAAAGAAAAATACAGTTTCCAATGGTTTAAATTTTACTGTTTCCAAAAATTCCCATTGAAAAAAGACCACATGAAGTTTACCTTGCAATAAAACTGCCTTTCTGATGTTTACTTCATCACAGTGTTTGCATTATTTAATATATTCTCAAACTATTTTCTTGCACAAGAGTTTTTCCAAATAAAAAAGTGAGTAAAGAACTGCATCTCCAACCTTTAATTCACCTCCTGGCAGTCACCGAAGACAACACTTCCAGAGCTCTACTAATGCTCACAGCTTCTCCCATCAGTTGGCTCTGCTTTGCATAAGTGGGGTGTTTCAGAAGAAGGTAATTGAGTAGGGACTTGGTTATTGGATTAATTTCAGGCTTTGGTAGCCTTTCTGTATCTGCAACTACACAGATATACCTGTCTCCTGCATTAGCAAATAGAAAGAACATCTTTGCACAGTCCTGATGAAGTCCCAGCTGCTCTCAGCCTCAGGTGGAGCAGCTGGAGGAGGGTCTTATGAGCAGGACAGGAAAACCTCATGGCAAAGAGAATTGTAAGGCTAGATTTCTTCTTTTGCTTCCAAATAAAGGACTAGAGCCGTTGTTGGGGCATGAGAATGAAACATTTCATAACATGGTCCATGCTAGAAACAGTTATATCTCCTTTGGTCTTTTCACCTCCATGAAAATGATGCACTCACCTACACCATCCAGCTCTCCTCCTACAGCCTTTTGTTGTGATATTAAAAATTATTTATATGGTCTGGTGCTGATAAAGAGATAGTTGGCAAAGGAAGTAGCACAGAGAGACATAGACCATCATGTAATTTTAGGAAGTGGAAAGGTTTTGCTAGAGTTGCTAGAATTTAATGATTTTGTGTTATTTACTGCAATAAGGGTATATCCAATTAAGCCAGTAAATACAAACATCTCCAGTGTAAGGGAATACCTTGCCTTACCTTTTTTTTTTTTCTGGCAGAATTTCTTCTTGTGATTACTTTCTTAGTCTGGCAGTTTAAGGTGCCTAAAACTTACATACCCCAAAGGAATCTACTGTAGAATTAAATTTCTGACTGCTTCTGGATGTTGATGAATGAAAAAAAAAATAAAATTTAGCCTTGCAGGACCAGCCAAGTCTGTGGGAAATGAGGCTTGTACTCTTTCTGCTTTGTCATCTACCAGAAACACCTAACTCTCAACAATTCGTGGAATGCTGTTTCCTGGTTTTGTCATTTGCAGTTTAAAACATGGCTTGGAAAAAAGAATGCATTGCTACATTTCCTCCATCATTATATTGGTTTATTCCCAGAAGATTGAAAAGTATGTTCAGGATTGTTTTGAGATGGGTTAACAGCTGTCAAGAAATTTAATTGGACTTTTGTTGAGTAGTTTTGAAGACTGGCTCCCTTGTGTCTCTATAAACGCTATCACAGTCCTTATACCAGTGTCAAAAATTCTGCATGAATTTATTGTACTGCCAAGGGGACAGGACTTGGAAAGAGTGAGGGATTTGGAACATTTCTTTTTTGCTGATGTTGCTTATTGTCCTTTTTGACTGTTCTGAACTTGTGTATTGCAAAGTCATTGACTTGGGAGAATTCTGGAAAAGTACCCAGAAACAAGTCATACAGCTCATAGCCCACACGAATTGGTAAAGTTAGGCACCTCACAGAAACCCACAATTTCCAGGACAACATAGAGTGAGGCACTTGCCCATTTCACTGGCAGGGATGAGTCATTTTCAGTCACAAGTTGCAAGAATGTTTTAAAATTTATTACTACATTTTAGGTTAGGGAGTTCATAAACACCAAAGTCACATAATTAACAAAAAACTCATAAAGGGTTTAATTTGGGAAAGTTTTTCCAGCCAACTATAATACATCAAGACTTCTGTCTAGAAATCTAGAAGAAACTTGCTTTATGTGGACAAGGAGGGAGATAGGAAATACTTTTTCAAGGTTTACTCATTTTTATTTTGTAATATCTGTAAACAGAGCAGCATTATGTTCCTTGCTCATGTAGGTCAAGTAATGGATGTACAAATGTCGGGTTGTAAAAATTCTGTCACCCCTAATAAATTGCACACTGTGCTCGATAAGAATATAGTCCATCACCATCAGATGTAGATGGATAGATATCCATGGTATACTGGGCTCTGCTTCAACCTGCTGGGAGACTTAGGAGTTGTCTAACCCCAACCGGTCTCTCACATTCTCTGCCACTTTCTCCAGTTCCTTGATTTTGGATCCACACTGAACAGCACTTCCCAATGCTTTCATCAAAGTGAAACAGATAATGTATCACTCGCTTTTATATTCTACAAGTACAGAAGATTGTTTCAATTGTGACATTGGGGTTAAACATTTGGTGTTGCTTAAAGCTCCAAAATCTCATAACAGAGTCCCATTTCTAAGCAGGGGAAAAGAACTCCCTTGAAAAAATTAAGACTTCTCCATATGCAGCTTTCTCGTAGACAATAATTTTCTTACTGTTAAAATGACAGAAAGAAAGCAGCATAAAAAAGGACTTGGAAATCACTTGATTACAGCATCACTTGGTTGACACTTTAATAAAAGTGATATTTAAATAATATTGGATAGTAAAATGTAAGATGAAAATAAAGGGGACTTTTGGAACCTAGAGTTTATTTTGATAACATTGAGTTACTTTGCAATGTTCATATCTTTATCTGCAGATATGATTAAAAAAAAAAAACAACCCACACCTTAACACTAGGAAAAATGCTGAATGGACTGAGGAAAGCCATAGTGCATGAAAGAAGGATTGCTCCCCAGTGTCAATACAGTTTTACCCACACTTCTGTTTTACAGCAAAATACAACCTTGCCATCACTAGGAGAGCATTAGTGGGCCTAGAGTTGTCAATTAGACCATTTGTTTGCTACTCACAAACTCTGGCCTTCCCAAAGAGGTTTTCTTTTTTAATATTTATGGAAAAGACAGAAGTTTCTCAACACTGTGGTGCTGTACAACACTGTTTCAATTTTCTGGGAAAGAAAATCACTAAAAGTGTGAAGTGTTATGATAGTACTCCATCGTATATCTGAGTGTCTTCCCCGGTTCTATTGATAAAAAATTATGACAGGCATCAGCCTTGTAGATCCAATTTAATTCCTGAAAGCTAGGCTCCATTTTACCCCTTCATCATAACTTACATTGTTCAAATTATGACTTCATTGAGAACGTCATTGTCTGTAAATAAATCTTACCCTGAAATTTGTTAATCTACTTTCTTTGGTGACTTTGTGGATCCGAGATTGTAATTAGAAATTCCAAATTAGAATTGGCAATTGGGTCCATGACTAAATGTTGATAAATGGTTTTTGCACAGCTGTGAAGGAATTAAATCTACTCCAATGCTTCAGCTGTATTGGCTTCATAGAGTTATCACAGCAAAATGTAGTAAAAGCTTACTTTTGCCATTAAAGTGAACAGATCTGCTTCTGAACACATTAAAGTGACAAATCTGATGAGCTAGTAGGTGAAAATTTTGGATAGTTACTCTTTAGAATAGAGCTGCACTTCAAAACATATGGTGATGAACAGGAACACATTCCACCAAGGAGAGGATGGGACCACAATCACAATGAAAAGGGAATGAGCGGGGCCAACCAGTTTCATTGAGATGGTGGCCTTTGAGAGTGATCTTTCATCTCAACGGCTTTTTTCTGCCCCCTGTACTTTCTTCTGGCAAAACAGGAAAGCAAACCACAGACTTGAACAAGGTGGGATCCAGCACTGCCTAGTGAGGAAGATGTGCCCCAGACTCTGCTAATGCTTCAAGCTGAGCTGGAAGTCATTGCTTGTCACTCATCTGGTCTCTCTTTTGGAGCTTCATGGCACTGGTTTTCTGCTAGGCATGATTCTAGGACAAGTTTTTAATTTGATTTGCCCAGTTCAGTCTGCATTGCACTCGTTTCATTCAGTTCACTGAATAATAAAAAGTCTTCCCTGTTTTGGGGTGAGATCATCAGCAGATCTTGCTAAGAAATCCTGCACTGGACGTATACTCCTCCTTTTAGCAGGGCAGAACCTGTAATACTTGAAATATCAAGAAATAATGATTTGCATGTGTTTGATGGGATTTTTTCCCAAGTCAGTAGGGTGCAAGCTGTGAATTTACAGTGAATGTGTCTAATTTAGTAAAAAATGTCCATTTGTGAACATTTGGAGTTGTATTATACCCTTCTTCCCACCCATCATCTTGAGATTTTGTCTTGAGACTAAGGTATTTTCAAGGAAATTGTGAAGAGGGATCTCCATTCTTATGCCACCCCTTGCGATGGCGTCCACTACTCTGCTCCTAATTTTCAAAGAATCACAGAGTCACAGACTAATTAGGGTTGGAATGGATCTCTGGAGATATCTAATCCAACTCCCTACAACAGGAGGTTCACCTAGGGCACAGGGTGGCATCTGGGCAGGTTTTGAATATCTCCAGAGAAAGATACTTCAAAACCCCTCTGAGCAATCTGTTCCAGTGCTCTGTCACCCTTGAGACTTCCTATCTCTCAATGTTTTTCCACTACAAGAGACTTTGCAAGTTGAATAGAATTAATAATAAAATAGAGTTTAGCATCCCATGAGCAGACTATGCAGAATATCAGGAAGAGAAAAGATGAGCACAGTTTATGTTTGGCAGTCATAAAGGTAGCTAAGGGCATTCAAGACAAAATTACCAGTAGATACCCACAGGGAAAAATCCAATTTTCCATCTTCATGACAATAATCCTATTGATCAAGACTGTAAATCAACATATGGGAAACCATGTGAGTTTCTTAGAAACTGCCTATTACATACCTGATATATCAACAGGAGAAAAAGGCCTAACGTTTTGTGCTCTTGGACGCAGTGGATGCTCATTATCAGATCAGAAATATATTTCATAAACTTCATCTGAAACAAATCACCTTCATAATCTCTCTTGGAGCAAGATCAATTTACACAAGCCAAGGATGTCACAGGCTGCCTGCAATCTTCAGAACTGTTGCCTGGTGCTGGAGTGCCATATTCTCATTCTCCCAAATGCCAAATTCATATTTTGAAATAGAAACAATACTAACAAATTACAGAAACTGTATGAGAACTAGCAGGCCTCATTTCCAATTATGCTGCTTGTCTGCACTAACATGGAGGTGAACGAAACCATCGAAGTATGCTGCAGTGCAGTGCAGGAGTGCTCATAAGCAGATATACCAGGCAGGCTTGTTTTTTTTTAACAAACTCAAAAATCTAAGTAGGGAAAGCCAGGAGATTATGTGGATTTGAGTCATGCACGCTTCTTACTGCATATCATTAAACTTTATTCTTTAAAATGTATTCATACTCTAAAGACTCACAATCCATGTGATTGTGCTATCATGTAGGAAAAAAGCTAACTAAATGCTACTTGAAAAAGGAACATTAAGTAGCACAGTATCTTGTGGGCTAATTATATGGTGAGGTAAGAGCTGGAAGAGAAAATAAACAGAACTAATGAAACTACCAGATGATACTTTTTAAGGACTTCAGCACACTTGTGTGAATAGAGGAATAATTTCTTGAAGAGTTGAGAACAAAAGCACAATACAGTAACATAGGATCCACTCCAGGAAAATGAGGGAAAATACCTGAGACAGAGATTTCAATCTGAGAGAAAACTGAAAAATAATAGTGGCAAGAGGAGGGGAAGCGTGACTTATTGATTTATTATATGGCCCCCAATAAAGTGTTTGCCATTGAACTAAACCACTGTATTCATCCAGTCACTGATGGTTTCGAAGGAATATGCACTTACACGGCAGCGTATTTGTGGACACAGACATGGAAGTTGGTTACCTGTCCTTAGCCATGTTGTAGCTATTTACGCTAATTTTTGTCTTTTGTTTTTCTGCCACTCTATTTTCCTTCCATGATCTGAGCATAGAGACTGACCACCTCACGGAATATTACCTCTCATCCTTAAATTATTGTCTAGGTTTGAGGATCAGTGGCAAAGAGTCTATTTGGCGGCCAGTAACAAGCAACGTACCCCTCTGGTACATTGCTGGGCCTGGCTCTGTTTAAAATCTTCATTAATTACCTGGGTGATGAGGCAGAGTGTAGCCTCAGAATAATTGCTGATGACACAAAACCAGGAGGAGTGGCTGATGCTCCAGATAATCAGGCTAACATCCAGAGGGATCTTGACAGGCTGGAGAAATAGATGGACAGAAATGCCACAAAGTTTGACAAGTTGAAGAGCATAGTTCTGAACCTGAGGAGTAAAGATCCAAAGTGCCATACCCTGAGGGTCACCTGGCTGTAAAGCAGCTTTTCAGAAAAGGGCTTGAATGGTTCTGGACTAGATGACCTCCAGAGGTGCTTTTCAAATTCGTGGTTCTATGGCTCCAGGTTTCTGAATCTCTGTATGATTTCTGTATTACTCTCTAGAAGCACTGGTAGCCAGCTGAGCAGAAGGATGGGACCTAGTTGCTTAGGGCTATCTGAGATGTTTCAGAGAATCCCTCCTGGTTTCCAGATGCTGTAGAGAAGGAACTCATACAGGTGTTAGATTGTATCTTCAAGTGTTAGTGATATATCTCAGGTTCAAACAACAATGGTCACCTCCATTTTTTTCTGTTAGAGGTGAATCAAGCCCTAAACTGAAGCAACTTTAAGTGAATGCCACTCTTCCCCAGCACTTTTGAAAAGATAAGACCAGTGGAATGGATATGTATCTGCTGCCTTGCAATGTGACTGAGCACATTTAAGATATCACCTTGACAGTGGTCTTATAGACACATGATGCTGAACAGGCAAGTTGCACTGTAATACTGAAAAAGCCCTCCATATCTGTTTTTGAGTTACTGAATCCCATCCAGCTGAGATATTCCCCATCATTTTTTCATACAAAAATGAGATATTGTCTTGCTGTGCAACATGGCAGCAATTGACCGTGCAGTTTTGGCTTATCCATTCAGAAAGACACTGTGCAAAGAATGGTGTTTAGCTCTAGATTCAATGTAGCGTAGGTGCCTGCTTGTCAGCCATGTATCTAAGCTCCCATTATAGTGAATGGAAATCTAGGCATTACATTCAATAGTCTTGGCATTATTGACTAGGAGCCTGCATTTGAGCAGCTGAATAACTCTCGAGGCTTCTCTGACTCATGAAGGTAGGAAATGATTTGTACAAATATTGCCTTGAGTTTTGGGAACCACAGATGTGCTCCAAGTGGTGCAATGAAGGCTGCGTAAACAGTTAAGGAAGTATTGGAGAGTAATGAAACTCAGAGATGGGGGAAAGATTCTCACTCTACTCAATGTCTGATATGAAGCATTTGTTTCAAAAGGGTACTTCAGTGGAACACGCTATATTCAGGACTCTGAAGGTCTTTATCCTGAAGGAGTCACAGCAAGAACCAGGTTATAAGTCACTCCAGAAGAAACTACCTGTGAGCAACAGAAGTAATGGCTGAAAGAGAAAGCAGAGAACAGTAATTAACTCTGTCTCTCCACTCTGAGAAAGATGCAATATATTTTATATCTTCAAGCAGGGGTGAAAAACTATTAAACTCTCATGAATATTCATGCTAATTTTTAGTTCTTCAGAAACACTGTGGGGATGAAGGACAGTGTTATGGAAGCCTTCAGGCTTATTGGCTTGAAAACAAATGGAAAAAGAAAATTAATGAATTATAGCTATGGGTCTACTTTAAAAAATTGCAATCTGGAAGAATGTCTCCTCTGCTAGAATCACAGAGTCATAGAATAGGTTAGGTTGGAAGGGACCTTAAAGATCACATCATCTCAAACCCCTGAAAAGGGCAGGGGAACCTTCTACTTGACCAACTTGCTCAAAGCCCTAACCACCCTGGCCTTTAATACTTCTAGGGATGGGGCATCTCTGATTTCTCTCGGCAACCTGTTCCAGTGTCTCATTACCCCCACCATACAGAATTTCTTATGAATAGCTAATCTAAAACTCTCTTCTATACTTAGAGGAAATTGGGAGGATAAAAGAAAGAGCAGACATTTTGAAGCTTGCACTGCACTCCTGGAGACAACTTACTCTTTTGCCTCATGAGCATTCTGAGAACAAGGCAGCACATTATTGAAAAAGTGACAAAGTCACTACCCACATCATAATCATGAAGTACAGTAATATTCCCCAAAATCTTTCCCCTAATGTTAAAATCAATATAAGTAAAGTAACAAGAAAATATGTGGCAGCATTTTGTCTGATCATTGTAATATATTGAGTGTGGGTGGTGCAAAGAGATAGTTTCTAGCATGGAAATTATTTCTCTACAATCTACTTTAGATTGAGGGCTGCGCTAGTCAAATTGACAGTTTTATCCTTTGCACTTATTTAGCCCATTCACAATCACTTTCAAACATTCATTTGCAAAAAACTTTGTGGATTTGTCTCCTACTGATGCTTGGATTGTCTACTTAGAACAGAGACTAGACAGAATTAAAAGAATAAAGTAGATATTTATTAAAGGCCTTCAATAGAGACACCTTGGGTAGTGCAATAGCCTCGCAGAGGCTACACCCAAGATGGACCATGGTCATGAGTTTTTCAGACAAATGTAAGTTTGGTCTATTGGCATATCAGAGGTTAATTGTCCAATTAGAGCTTCAGGTAATGAAGTCACATTCCCCCAGTTTGCTCCCCCCAATTCACTTTTGTTTATACTTTTTGGGGCATGAGGCTGTGATGGTGACCTTGATTCTCAGGTCTTTGGTTTTGTCTGACCAAAATGTGAAGAAAGCTTGCTAACACTTTATATGGAGCTCAGAGTTATACGCTAATGCAGTACAGGATCTGAAAAATATAAAAGCTGAAATCTTAAGGCATCATTCCATATGCATCACCCCACTGCAGGGTAGTAGCTTACCAGAAACAAGAAAATTTTATGATTTGGGACATTTTTAGCAAGTTTTTTCAAACCTTCATAGAATATGCTCATAGAAACTCATCAAGTACTTTTTGCCTATACGCTCATTTGCTACCTAAGGATATTCTCTGAAGACTTTTTGTTCATGCTACTCTTGTATTGCCTGTTGTACTTTACATGATTACCATGTTCCTTATATTGTAGACTTTTTTACTTTCAAGGCAAGATACAGTGATAGAAATTTATCATACTGATTTCTTGTGTGTTCATATTTCAATAACAGGTAGAATTTTGTGGAGTGGGTCTGCCTTTCCACCTATCTTTTATTTTTATTGTTATTATTGTTGTTTTCATTGTTTTTTGTTTTTTTTCCCCAAAACTCCATTTTACATTGCAATAAGGTTTTTAACCACTAGCAGAAAAAAAAAAAGAAGAAAAAAGTGTTTCTAGCTTGTTTTCTCATCGACTTAATTACCCGTTTTCCTATTTTACATGGGATCTAAATGACACAATTATGAGGTATGAAATACTGGTAGATAGATTTCTATCACCCCAAGGGAAAAACGTCAATGCCCTTATTAGAAGTTAATTGACGCATTCCTTCTTATTCAGAATTATCCCACATAAACTTTCAGAATGTTTTTCTTTGCAAAACCATGTAAATAAATATTATTTCCTGATGTCATTTATTAGTCAAGAGATAGAATATCTGAGGACATACTGCTGGTAGTTAGGATAACGAGATAGGAAAATCCATGTAGTTTTTAATTTTTCTGCAATGCCTCTAGGTTAATTTGAATACTCCAAGGTTATGGACCTTGAATACTTGATCTTACACTATTGTATATCTTGGGTAGTATTTAGACAGTGGACAGAATGGGCTGATATGTCATATTGACTGTTCATCATGACGACACCACTCAAGACATCAAAGGTACATATTGAAGGGTTTTGGGCATGGATTGTGAGATGAACAGCCTTCAGGAATCCTAGACTTTAAATTTGGCATTCATATTTAAATCTATGAAATGAGGGTCACACATGTCACCAGGAAGAAGTACACTATGAATTTTCACTTGGAGATATTTTATGTCCAATTTATGTCCTTTTTTTTTTTTTTTCAGAGTGACAACCAGAAACATCCAGTTAAGGAGGAAATACAGTCACAAAATGTGGAACACTTAGATTTTATTAAATGGCTTATTCTATAAGTACCAGAGCTTAAACTTTGATTACGCCCCACCTCCTTGCTCCCTTGTTTTATTATTCATTACTTTTCCTGATTTATTTATCTTCCTTTTATTTAACTGCCTGACCCATAACCTGAACACAAATTGAAGGACAAACCAGACATTTTTCCTTCTCTGTATCAAAAGAGGAAAGGAGTTAGAAGAAACAAGAAAAGTCTTAAGAGAACCCAATTAACTTACCTCCACCCCAAGTTTGCATTTCTTTTTTGCTTCCACATGACCTCACAAGACAGGCAGTTGGGCTCAGCCAGACAATAATTCAGAGTGGGATGCAGTCAACCTGATGCGATGTGAAGCACCTATATTAAGGTAATTGCCAACCATCCTCAGAGCCTCAGGGCTTGATATGGTTGTCCTTATATGAATGTGGTTTCAAATGTTGGAGTCAGACAGGATAGCTAAAGATTACAAATAGATCTGACACGACGCTTATGTGGTGGTGCGTGCAGATCCATGTTGGGCTGCACTGTGATCTCAGAAATGCTCATTAGACCTTGGCAAAAAACACCTGGGTTAAGCTCCTCTTGAGCTTAGAAACAGTCTTCACTAAGGAACTTAAGCAGTCTAAGGAGCTCCTGGGTTTTTTTACAGCCAACTTTGGAAATTTGTTTCTTGACTGAACAACAACTTCAGTAGAACAAAAACTTGGTTTTGAACTTTCAGAGGAAGTTACTGATCCAGTAACTTATGGCCAGGATGGAAAATTACTGTGACTGAAGCCAACACTCTTGCAGCCCTATGAACAGTTGTCCTAAATTATGCCCTTTGAGCTTTTCTGGACCACAGCAGTCTGTGACCAGAAATCCTGCTCTGAGTGGGCCCGCAGAGCCAGGGAACTCTCAAGTTTACTATACCTTGAAGAATTGCCGAATAACGATGACAGATCCTAGGCTGATACCACAACTCCTTGAGGCTCAGCTCTTTGCCTGTTGAGAAGATGTGAAGATACCCAGCTTCACTGAATTCAAGGGGAATTTTTCAGATGTATATACCTTGTACATACTCCTTAAGGTCTCTGTGTGTATGAATGTGCTATGGCAAATGTATTATGAATTTTGCTCTATTAAATCCTCAAGTGCATTAGATTCCTAAGTAAGTTTGGCCCATAAGTAGAGCTTGTATAAGCACTGTTGTGCTTATAGAAAATTCTGTAGAATATTATGGTTTTGTGTTTTTTTTGATTAGATTGCTAATTAAGTGCTGTTAAGTTAAGGTGCTGTTGAAACTATTAGGCTTAAATCTTTGATAAAGTCTGTGGCCAAAATTGGCAAAGGGGGCCATGCTGAACTTTTTATCCTTACCTGTCCTATCCTTATCCTTTTTCCATCCCTAGCCCCCATGTAGATAATTTTAGGTTAATAATCTAGCTTGATTGATTTTAGATTTTAGTCCAATTTCTCTCTGTGTGCTTTAAGCAACTGGTAAGTAGTTGAATGAACCTTGCCAACAAGCTTTTTTGTTCTTTAATATTAAAAATGCTTTTGCCAATACCTTGGCTGGTCATTTCGTGAGCAACCTAATCCACTTATTCATGACAAATTATAGGAAAAATATGCCTTCAGGAAAAGCAGCTGGAGGTCCAATCAGTTCCTTGAAGAAATCTCAAATTGTGTCTCAGCTTCCATATCTAGAAAGAAGCCTATCATGAAGATTTTTTGTCCTCTACTGCACAAGAGGTGGGATTTGACTGCCTAAGGCCTCCGCTTTAATCATTTTGTCTGCTCCAAAGCAACCTGCATAGCCTTTAGTTCCTGTGGAGGAACATGGATGTCCCATGTTCCTTTGTCAAGGAGCCTTTGTCAAGCCTGTAAGTCATGCGAAGATATCTGATTTTCCACAAGATATCTGTAAAACCATTAGAAACTTATGTTTAGGTATTCTAATGGTGCCTTCAGGAGTCTAGTGAGACTGTACTCTTACCACAGGAATCTGTGCTGGGAGTCTAAAACTAGGTGTTACAAGTCCCATGAACTCAGGTCTGTCGTCCAGAGGTAACTTCTTACCAATGTCATAGAGCTTTTCTGAGATGCCTCTAAGCATCCCTAGTAGCCTCTAGAAGCTGTTCCAGGTGGTCATCTATCTCTCATGGGTCCTATGTTGTGGCAGATGTCTTCCAGAAACCCTAGGGCATCTAAAATACCCCAGTGTAAGCAACTGAATCAAGTATCTTTCTCTAATAAGACTGTGAGAAGCCACAATGTGCCCACTATCTCAAAAGATGTCCTATATATGTCAAACTAGTGCCATAAACCACACTTAAAATGGCAGAATGGCCTTAGATATGGCCATTAATAAAGGACTTGAATTATGGAGGTGAAAACTGAATGACAGCTGAAACATATATGCTTGTGAAATACTGGTGGCTTAACACCTTTTCTTGTTCTGAATTAGAACTTAAAAGTCTTTATGAATTAGACTGTGTAAAATAGTGTAAAATAATACAGAATTTAAAAAATATCTAATAAAAATGACCAGAAGGTCCTTTGAAACACTTTGAGCCTACTGAACTTTGTACCACTGGGGCTTTCTTGGATGTTTTTCTTGGGGTTTCTGGTGTAGTTCAGAGTTCAGCTGCTTTCACTGTCACAGCTTCTCCTGGGAGATGTAGCTGTAATGCTTTTTATTCCCATCATGTTAACTTTTCCAGACTACCTGACAGGTATTGTGGTTTATTTTTCATAGCATCTGCTGAACCTAGTGTGCAAAGTTCTGCTTGAAAATGGTAACTTGCTCATACATATTTTTTCTTCATTAAATCTGTAAGTTAATATGTAGAGTAATACTTAGGAAAAAAACTCCAGTTCATAAAAATCCTGACAGGCATGCAATAAGGAAGTGAATGGGGAAGGAGAAGAACTTGGTTAGATTTTAAAGTGACCTTCAGAAGCACATAATTAAATGTACATTTATTTACTGCAAATAAAAGCAAAATAAGAATGACTAGTTAAATACTTCACTAAAGAGTGTTCAACTAATTCTGTCATGGATAATATTCATTACTACATTGTCTTCTTAGAGAGAAGACAACAAAGTATTTGCCTGTATCCTCACTTTTCTTAAATTCATTCAATGAACAACATTTGCCTTTTACACCAACACAGTCAGTTGGTAATCGCAAGATTTGGCAATCTTCTGGACCACTAGTTAGATGCCATGCCCTGTGCAATGTTCCAATTCAGGAAAAACTCTGTTTTCCATAGTCAATATTAGTCATGCAGATCTTGGAAGAAGTGGCTGAGTAACAAGGAAAAGGAGGAATGTGTGCTTAAATCATGCATCTAAAACCTGCTAATATAATGCCTCTGTTTCATTTCCCAAAAGTAGTTACAAATCCCTATTCCATTTTTTTTTTCCATTTCTCAGAAGACTTCTTAGTTAGAGTGAGGGCATCATTCCTCTTGCTCAGCTAAGAACAGCTGGTTTAGGATTTTCTAAGGTTAATGTGCTTGTATAGCATCTCAAAGAATAATAGAGACCATGTGTTCAGAAAACATGGAAAAGCTTCAGGTAAACATAGTTCCATAAAAGTCAAAATACAACAGCTGGCATGGCATCTTGAAGAATTCAAAATCAAATTTCCACTAATAACCCACCCTTTTCACTTCAGTATGACCAAGTAGGTAAAGCCCCACTGCAGATAATATGCAGTTTTTCCAGGCAAAGGTTTCTGCCCCTTTGAATTCCAAGTCATGCTCTTTCACTAGTGAAAATCATAATACAAGGTCTGCATTACTATGACAAGAGAGGAAAAGAAATTTGATAAAGATTTGTAATAACGTAAAAGAAATTTCATACATCACTGAAGACACAGAAAACTGAAAATAAAAGAGATTGGGGTTATATTTCTTTTTAATAATGTCAGTCAAAAATGTTCCAGTCAGTGGTCTGAACACCATGGATGAGGACAGATTTACCACTTCATTTCACTGAATAACAATTTCAAAGCCTAGCAAAATCCTGGTAAGAGGAGATGGCGAAGCCTAAACTTACTGTCAACAAATCACACTAGACAAATAATCCATTTTGATAAAATTGCTGCATGATCCTTGAACTGGAATATCTAAATGAGACAAAGGATTTTAGAGGAAGGATGAAAGGAATTTGTAAAGAATCAGTGGCACCAAATAGGCTCATGTGCAGTTTTGCTGCCACAAAAGAAAAGGGGTAAAGCTGGGTTGCTTACAGCCTTGTAAACTCTGTGTAGTGGGCATAGTAGTAAACTCTGTTAGAACAGATGTGGGTAGATTTTTGACTTGAAAAAAAAAAAAAAAAGGACAAGAGTGTAATCAACATCAACCTCACTGGATGCTCAAATAGTTGCTCAGAAATTAATCAGAGTACTGCTCAGATTGTAACATGGGCCTAACTTTTTTTTTTTTATTCAGGGCAAGGTTTTACAAGTAGTTTATGCAAAAGTATGAAGCTTATGTTACCATTGAAACAAGACCCTGGTTTCCATCACCCCTACACCTAATCATATCTGCCCCACACCATGCAGAGAGGTGTCACACTGTTCTGCTCAGTTCCTTGATCCTCTTCACAACCAGTCTAACAAAAAATGACCTTCTGTGTCATGGGTCTACCACTGGATCTCGTGCATGGAACAGCTTTGTGATTACTGGTGGGAATAAAAGGGAGAATGTGGGAATGCAGAATCCTTACAGTGGTTTTAAAAAGTGAAACGACATTTTATCTCAGAATTAATTTATCATCAACAATTGTATGCAGCAGCAACACAGAGATATTCCACATTTGGATTCTTAACATTATGCTGGATTTGATTGCTTTTCTTTCACTGAATACTCTTTCTGTTTACAGACTAAACAAAGGAAACTTACAAAGAGGGAGATAACAAATATACAAATTGACAAAAGCATTTTATATTAGATTTCTCAACTTTTGAGATTTTATAAACATTTCCATAAAAAAGGGATATTTGTGAATTAACAACACTGTGGCAGAGCAGAATGAATGCCATTTTATTTCTTTGTGTTCATTTATTTCTCCATTCTTCTTATTTTTCACATTGTCTTTACTGTTTATATTATACAAACATGCTCTGCAGAAATGTGAATTGACTAACAAAAGTAGTTAGTGGCAATAGGGATGAAGTTTGACATCAGCTGCAGGCTACAAGAACAAATGAAACAGAAGCATGAGAACACAATTCTAAAAAAAAAAAGAATTTAAGAAGGAATATGCAATGGACATTGTTGTATCCTCAATCAACATATTGTATGGATCTGATAAGGTAGAATGTCAAAAACATGTTTAGTGCTGGGTAACACTGGAATTTACATGAAAATGCTACAAGAAATAAATACCTATGGAATTAAAAATACAGTACATAAAAATAAATTACTTCATTATTGACATTTGGAGTTGTTCTCTGAAAACTGTTGCAGAGTTTGCACAGTATTTGTTGAGTGATTCTAACCTTAAATGGAATTCAGAGAGCCATTTTTACAGGAGAAAAAAATATTGTGTGATTTGGAATGCTATACCCTTCTTAAATGTAAATATAGTCTCAGATATCATAATAATGTCTTTCACTGTACGAATTATAACCAGAGCTTCCATCTATGAACAACAAAGGAATCTTTAAAATATCTCCCAATGGCACAAGATAGAATAAATTTTTATTAATATTTTAATTCTGTTTTTCATCTATTTTGAATTCATAGAAATATAAATTTGAGAGTGTCTGAAGCCAGTAGAGCTACTCCATTGTGAGACCAGCTTGAGTTTTGTCACAACCCATTTTAACTTTTATTTCCTCATTTTATTCATTTACCTTCAGGAATTTTCCTTGGCTTGACAGGACTTAAGTCAACTGTGTTGGCTTTGATACAATAAAATAATTGACTTTCAGATGTTCAAGGACATCTTGCCCCAGCAACACCTTTCCATCTATGGATGTGTATACGCAGACATACGTATGTATGCAAGAGAGGTGCAGTTGGGAAATGAAGCTGAGAGATCAGTGTGGTTCACTTTAAAATTTCATAGACCTGATTATTCCCAACAATTATGTAAGTACCTGCTGAGATTAACTGTGAAGGTTCATCTCAAAGGTTAGCATCCTAAAAATAACCTTTGAAAGGCTGAAGAGTTGTAACAACAGAGAAAACCACCCCTGGCAGTGCCAGAGAAGTAACAGTGGTCTTTTTGAAAGCCAAACATAGCCTCAGTGACCATGGCAGCCAGCTGCCTCAGGTCCTGGGCTTGGAGAGAAGGCAGCCCCAGAGGTGGCCACAGGCAGCAGCAGTACCACAGGTGCTAAAAAAAAAAAATAAAAAAAAAAATTTAAAATATTCTTTGTCAATGTTCTTAAAAGTCAGTCTCTTTAAAGTGAAAATAGTGAAAAGCAGTTGTGGCGCACCTGGAAAAAGATAGCAGACGGCAGGGTTTATTTTTTGAAATGAGAGGGAAATGCAGAGAACTGCATTAGACGCTGACAGGGAACTAGTCCTCAGGATAGCCTCAGGCACCAGCAGTAGAACAAGCAGCAATGGTTGAGGAGTGTGGGGGTATATGTGCTTTGAGGGAGTCTGCCTAGTAATGGTGACCCCCAGAGAGGCTAATAAGACCAGGTGAAGAGAGGAAAAGTGGGAAAAAATTAAACCCAGAAATCCTTTCTATTGTTGTGAGAGAGCAAAGGAGTACAATGCTGCTGGAGGCACATCATGCATTATGCAAGTGACCACAGCTGCCCAGCTCCTCCAGGGCCTCACTGTGGTTAGCACCAGAGCAGTAATGATGCCAAATGTATAATGAGTGGGTGAGGAACCAGGAGCAGGCTTAGTCACTGAGAAATCTAAAGTATCATTGAGCTGTTCTACAGAAACAAAAGGGTAACCAGAGAAGGACCTCCATGCACACTGAAAGATAGAAAGCTGCTCCCAGAACTCTCACCCAGGAGATGCACGGCATTGTTCCCTGCTGGATCTGAGCCTTGATGTGAGTTTAGCAGTGCTGGGGGATCCACAAAGGGCCAGGCATGGGAGTGATGTCAGGGCAATGGGGGAGTGGGTGCCGAATGCATGGTGACATAAAGGAATGATTTTTCTGAAGGGTAGTCATGGGATGTAGAGGAGGGTCAGCCTGGTGCTGAAAATGTGTTTGAGGAGCTGCATTGATCTACATGGCCCAGTGGGCTACTCCAGTTCTTCATTTCTTCTCCTGCCCAGGCTCATAAATCCTCACCTGCAGTGGGTGGAAAGGCCCTAACATTAGCTCACTGCTCCTCCTTCTTTTTCCCCAAAACACAATGGATTTTCTTGCGTTCCTGTGCTCTCCAAATCACTCTGGCAGGACAAGACATCAGTGCTCAATTCCACAAGTGCTTGAAAGGCCTAACTGGTACCACAAAAAAGTGATGCTTTTAATGGACTGAAGTCTGCTTTGACATCAGTAAAATCAGAATTTTCCCAAGATACAGAGTAATCTGCTAGCAGACATTCACCTCATCTGCAACTGGTGATATAGCTCAAGGATGATGCCTTCTACGTTATCTTCGTTTTCCATATAAATGCTGAAAATGCATGATGACAAACAGGTTCTCTTTGCAAAAAAACACTTTAGATTGAGAACTTGCTTTTCCACAGCTCTAAGAGCATGACAGATCACCATCCAGTACATAAGTGGGACAATTTGGGGAGAAAAGCTCACAGCAGCAGCAGCTCCGACATGGTCCAGTTTCTCCACTACTCACAGCTTGCTGCTCTAGGGTACTTCCCTGCTCCATTGTCTGTGTTAGCAGCCCCTCAAGCTTCCATGATGTAAAAAAATCTGCGGATGACAACTAGCCATTTCAGAGACAGAAGGAAAAAAAAAGAATTTTTTCAACCCTTCAAACCAATTGCCTTTATAGATCTGATTTCTGTGGTGGTTGAAGTCGACTTGGAGCCTCAGAGCAAAGTAAACACAATGTGCTTGGGAACGCTCTTAAACTACTTGGCACCAAATCACCTTGTGCCACACAGAGAATATTTTTTCAGTCCTACAAACTTCTGATGTGTGTGAAGCACTGGCTTTCACGTGTCTCTTTGAGATGCAGTTGGTGGTGTGGTTGTACGTGTGACCTCAGACATCTGGACTAGCTGTCAGCCAGAACCATTAGAGTTTGCAGCACCATACTGAGGCACTTTCACATCAGATGGAGAGGAAAATATTCTCAGATATTGGCTCTCTCCCAAAACCAGTACTTCCCTTGGATCACACCTCATGCAAAGCTCTGTATGAACTGAAGAGAAAGATGGGTTATTGACATATTTTGCACAGGCAGTCTGTTGGCTTTATTGTAAGTGACGACAGCTCCAGCCTGGAGGAGGCATGACATGTTGCTTTGTGCATATATATACTACTTCGCCTGCTGTTTCAATTTGATTTTGTATTTCCTCATTGAAAAGGATAAGACAGATAAAAACCATCTGACTTCTACAGCAAAAAGCATATGCCAGTTGCAGGTATTCCTGCAAAAAAAGGAGTGTATACATACAGTGGAAAAGAAATATGTTTTTCATATACAGTAGCAAATCAAATTACATTTGAAGGTAAAATCTATTTAATCCCTCTTCCATCCACAGTTGCTGCAAAACTAAGCCACAAATTGGTGCTAACACTGAACAACCTCACTTAGACTGTTCTACAAAGTGTCCTCATTAGAAATTTGCATCCAGATCCTGTAGGCTTTTGGAGGAATTGCTGCAGTATCAAGACAGATCTATCATTTGTGAAGCAATTCTCTAGGATAAAAGTCTCAGATGCCTGCTGACTTTAATCAAGCAGAGACCAATATCCCAAGTTAGGAGGCTTGCTAGTAAGGCCTCCAATGGTGCTGCTGAGCAGCAGTGAGAGATTCCCAATGAGAAGGGATGGGAAAGTTAAATCAGGTGTCAGGCAGGACCCTCGTAGGTGGATGGAACAGCCCATGGAACTCGTGGTGTCTGGCTCATCTCTGTGCCCCAGCAGGAAGAGAGCAGGCTTTTCCTGCAGGGCAGCTTGGCTGCAGCAGGCTGAGGGCAGTGCCCACCCAGCTCCAGTGGAGCCCTGATGGGACCCTGAGGCACCGCGGCTGCTGAGGTCAACAAGTCACAGGTCACTCCTGATCTTAAACACTGCTGGAAGTTTTAAATCGGTTTTATGCACTCTGGTGAAATTTGTAAGAGTTTTCCCTCTTTAAGATGACTAAAAGTCAGTGTCCTGAGCAGCTAAGAGCCGTCCTGTAACTCAGCAGATGGAAATTGTCATAGCCAGCAACATACCAGGAGCTGCACTTCACGAGGCTCCCGGACTTTCGGGGTTTGGCTGGCTTTGCCCTGGACTGCCTACAGCTTTGCTTTAACTTGCTTCAGCTGCTACCAGCAGCTTCCTAATGAACACGTGGCTGCCGTCTGATTTGTTTTACTTTTGCTTAGCTTTATGTAATCATCTGGTATAACCATAATTTTCACATGGATACTATTTAGCAAGCTGGGGTTTTTCATGCAAAACAAAATATTTTTGGCCCTAGCAGAAATGATGTGGTGTAAAGGAATGATACTGTAGCAGAAGCCTTTGCCAAGAGGGACAGAGAGTGGAGGATTACAAGCATGGAAGTAAAATACCGTAAACAAATCATCAGTGTTTAGTTGGAGAAATGCAGTCCTGAGGACTGGGTAAACTGGTTTTAGGGTTGACAAAGAAAACAAGGAAGCAGTATCCAGCATATACGAAATCTCACGTATATGAAATCTCACATTTCCAGTGGAAAAAGAGGAGAAGTAGCTCCAATGTATCACATCCCATGGGGTGAGCAAGAAGAAACCCCCACTCCCACCGCCAGTGTCATACTCTGCTTGGTGTAGGGCCTGGGGTGCTGATGACCTGGGACATTGATGCACTGAACATTTGTGTGCAGGGAGAGAGTAGAGGGAGAACATAGAAGTGGGAAAAGGGACAGCCATTAGGAAGAGAATAGAGCCTTTGTCCTACACCAAGGCTTTCAGGAGATAGATCTGAAGAACTATCTTGTGTCCCATAAGACTGAGAATGACTTTACTTAGTGCAGAACAATTTACTACTGGAAGGCAATGAAGATTAAATTAAGAAAAAGAGGAACATGGAGCATGAATGCAATAAAATGCTGTTTACTTCCTGCTTAGGGACTATACAGTGATTAGGGCAGACAAATGCAGCAGGGCCTACAGAAACAACCAACACAGACAAGAGCCCCTAAACAACAGCATAACTGGGTCTAAAATTACTCTAAGAGATTATACTAGAAAAGGATCTTTCCCACCTCAGGTGAGTGATGTGACTCCAGATAATTTGCTATTCTTGAAAAACCCTCTTTTACTTTTCCTATTTTTTTTGTGCATTTATTTTATGGCTTTTATTGTCTTAGTTTCATTCAGCATCAGAAAAAAACCCCAGATTTCAAAACTTCAAAAACTTTTGTTTTCCATGCTTGCTGAAATCCAGTGCCAAATTTAATTTTCTGCCACAGGTTGACTAACTCACAGTGAGGAACAGAAGTAGAATTGTGACATATTGGGAGGAGTAAGGTAAGATGGAAGAGTTTTAATTTCTTAGTTCAGGGGATCCATGGTAGAAGTACATTGTTTTTGAGGCCACTATTAGCAGCTTTTCTTTCCAACACAGTTTGCTCTGGAGTAGGGAACCCTCCCTCCAGAACCAGAAGCTTAGTTAGCTGCCATTTGGGGTGATGACATGGCATAATTAGTTGGCAAATTTGCTCATGTATTTTGCTCAGGTGGTGAGTTGCTCTGTCAGCCAGCTATGTATAGAGAGAGATGGTATCAAAGGTTTCTTGCTATTGACATAAACACACTAGCATAATTTTGCTGTTTTCAGAAGAGATAATGCCAATGCCAATGTCAAATCTATTTTGTCATGTATTATAGTATAGGCCTCATGACTGTTTTTGCTGGCAATATCACTTTGCAATGAGAAGAATATATGGGAGAATGACAACAACGGTCATCTCTGGCAAGAAAAGTGGCCTTTAAAACATTCTTAAGGCAATGTACATTCAGAGGGATTATTCTCTAATACAAACAATTTGCTTGGAAGCACACTGCAATGATGACTCTCACTGTGAAGAATAGCTTTGCTGCGTGCCCTACTTTGGCAGTGTGAGAAGGATGTATGAGGTCATGGATAATTACCACTAACCCCACTGGGTGTCCACTACCAACAATTCCAGTTGCACCCATGTGCACCCATGTGCATGGTCTGTAACGTAACACATAGCAGAAAAAAAAAATCTCATTTTTATAAGTAATTTACTTTGTGTGACAGATGTCCAAGGTTTTAAATAAGTGCACTGTGAAAACAGAAAATGAAAACAGCTTGGATGACTTCATAAGAGGTTACAGGATGAAGCACTTTATTTCCTTTCCTGCCAATATATGAGAGTATAATAAGTAGATTTCATAAAGGGCTGAATGTTAGCATATTGTTGTCCAGTAGGGACATCAATTGCCAATAACAAGTGCCTACAACCAAAGCATGCAGAGATAATTATGATTGACTGGACAGCTTCTGCTGTAATGAAGCTAAATAAAATTCAAGTTGTCTTGGAGACAAATAGCAGAAATGTACTAAAAAGGGTAAAAATAAGGGGAATATATTGAAATACTGATAACCCATAGGGTGATACTAAAAAATCCACTAAAATCCATGGGATGGATTTCCCGTGCACAGAAGCCATTACTTCAGTTTGCCAGTGTTTTGGAATTCCAGATTTAGCACCCATGGGCACGTCTGCATCGGGAAGCACAGAGCCCCAGCACAGTTTGTACAGGGTAATACTGGCCTGAATGTTTGAAAAGCATGTTTGCACAGTCCCAGGTCCAGCCTACAAAACCATAACTTGCCTTTTCAGCAGGGTGTGTTAGCTCAGGCAAAGCACATCACTCCAGGACCAGCTCTGAGCACAGACAAAGTTATCTCAAATCTCTCTGCATGTATTCATTTAGACATGTCCTCATACCTCTCAAACACATTTTTGCTGCGTTTGCCAAATTCCCAGTGGCAACAGTTTTGACAGTCACAGTCAAAATGCAATTGTGTAATAATGAGTTTTCTTGTGGCAGTTGCTCATAAAGTCCTTGGTGACTACACATAGATACCAAGAGATGTTGTGAAGTGCTGCTTTAAGAATAGTGTGACTTTGGTAAAACCTTTCTGGGTGTTAATCAATAAAATCATATTACAAAGTTCTGGAAGCCTACTACAGTGACAAGAATTATGTTTTCTAGTGTTCATTTTCTTTCTTGTGGAAGATTGGGAAATCAATTTCCAAGACCCTCCAAGCAGAGACCACATAAACAAATTTAATGATTCTGTCTTAGAGTAATTAAGATGCCTGGTCAAGACAGGTTGGTGTTTCCCCACCATGAAATTCTCCACTGCCAGAAAAAAAAGGTAAAATCAATGGAAGAAAAGCTTTAAGTGAAAGCCTCATTTTTTGTACGTTTTTTGTTTGTTTGGTTGGTTTTTGTTAAGTGGATGGAAAGAATGGTTGTCACAGTAGTAATAAGATGCTACAAATGCACAGCTGTGGATTGCAGTGAATGCTTTACATATCATAACTCTCATCCTAACCTGGACCTGAGAGTCTCCCCTTATAAATACAACAAGCCATGATCTGTACAATTAGCTGAAAACATTGTGTCAACCTGATCTTTCCTTTTGCTTCCTCAGTTGCTGCCCATTTCTTCTTCATCAGGCTGTACTTGTTTATCTCATCTACCTTTAAAAAAGTAAGATATCTTAGACTTCTTTTTGACTATTTTTATCTCATCAGTTAGCTCCCATTCAAGAGCTTTTTGGATGAAGAAACCATTACTGTGCTCTTTTTTATTTATGCTAAATCCTACAGAAGATTTCCCAATAAACCTATTAGATTATTTCTGCCCTCCCCTCTGTCCATGTCATCCTGAGATGGGACAGTTGTGCACTGCCTCTAGAGGTACAGCCACTTTATACAAAAAGCCACCAGTTCCAGTGCTGGAAATGAGCAAACTATTTCACATTTTTGCATCAAAACTAGAAAGGGAATAGGACAAATCCTGGTGCCTATCCCCATATTGTTATACAGTTTTGCTACTTTGGGGGTGTAGACCAATGTAATGAGGCACTCCAGTAAAGCTCTACAAAGGGGTCATGCTGATACAGCTACTCTGACAAATAATGATGGGACCAGGCAAATTCTTCACACTTGAAAATGGCTCTTTTGCATCTGTTTTTTGTTTTGGAGCACCCCAAGCTGGTCTCTAGAAATCAGTGCTCAGGTACGGGTAGGCAAGTTCTTCAGTGCAAGGACCAATTCCAAAAGTCAGTATTGATGAGCCTGTATGAGATCTGGATGCTCACTCCATTCTGCACAGTCCCAAGGATCCCAGAAGGATCTTCATTCTCACAAACACCCATGTTTCTATCTCAGTGCAGGCAACAAAATCCTCAGGTTCTTATTGATGGGCTGCAACAGGACATTTACATTTTCTCTGAATCTAGACTGAGAAAAAAAGTACAGTATTTATATCCAAGACTCCAGAGCAGTTTCTGTGCTACTCATGACAAAGTTCCATTCCAATTACTGTGCTATAACTCTTCTTTGGGGTTCTGTTGCTATGCAACATCCACATGGCTGACCTGTTCTAGGTCAGCCAAGCCTGAAATGGTGTAGAGGGCCTCTACTCCACCACTTGACCATAGAGTGATGAAAAATTCCCTGGAGTGAATGTGACCCTTGTGGGGCTTGCAACCAGGGACATAGGGCCACCTCTGATGTCCTCCTCTATTGCTATTGATTTAATAAAGGAAGTTGAGAGCAACTCTTTCCCTAAAGCAAGAAGCTCTTGCTCCTGTTCAGAGCCATAATTCTGCCTTACTGCTGACTGCTTACTGCTGAATGATATGCCTGTATCACCTCTAAACCCTGCACTCACAATTAATCTTTCCTATTTTACAGCTGTTCCATTCAGTGAACCTCTGTTTTGGGGATGGTAAGATTGTTGTTTTGAACAAAATGTACCGATGTGGAAGGAGAAAAATATGTTAGAGAAAACTACAGAAAGACAGGAAGACTGGTAGAGAAAAACACGTACCAAATATCAAGGATTTAGGACAGTAGATAGATAGCAGCATTTTTGGAGGCTGATGAAGTTTTCTCTTTCATTAAAATTCTGACCCTATTCAGTGGCATATTTTTTGTGTTTTATCATCTAGACTGTGTCAGGTTATTTTTAATTGTGTAATTCTCCAGCAGCTTGCAAATGTAAAACTTTCGGTTTTTATTAAGAAGTTCTTTTCTGTTGATCTTCTATAATAGAAAATGAAATTTCTATGTGAGCCAGCCACTAGAGAGTCTGAGGGAAGCAATATCTGGGTTAACAGACTGTTTTAAACCCATTCTCTCAGGACCTTTCTCTTTCCCTTCAGCACTTTCAGTCTGCCTGCCTCTTCTTGCCTGCTTATTTCGTCAGGGTTCAGGCCAATTGTGATCTACTTGAAAAAGTAGGATGGATGCATTAAAGAATGTCTTTTCATACCAAGTGAACATTCAAAATAATCTGGCAATAAGAGAAATATGTTGGAGAACAGCACCCAGGGCAGGACTGGAGGAATGGTGGTTGGATCAATGCACATTGCACAGGACAAATAATGAGCACACTAGCAAACAACTAACTTTTATCTCATTAGTTGCCCTTGAGGTAGCTGTATTGCTTTGATCTTAATTTAAAACAGCAATAGCAAAAATAAAGTGAAAAATTTAATCTTTGAAGTGCAGTAGCTCCATATTTGCTCACATTTATTGCCTTCAAAGGTACACAACTAGCATGTGCATCATTAGGACTGTCTCTGTGCAGTATGTGTGTGGCATAAAGATCTAGGGACAATTTGCACAGCTGAAAAAATAAGAGAAAGGTTTTTAGAAGCAGAACTTTGTATGCACGTTACATAAGAAAATTTTCATAGATTGTGCTGAAACCTTCAGACTTCCATTTGCAAGCTTGGAAGCTTATGTTATAAAACACTCAGGGCCTGAGTCAGTGCTGTGAACTGCCTTTGATATCAGTAGCCTCTAATATTCCTCCCAGCAGGAATGCTAAAGTTCACTGCCGATAGCTTGGAGGTAGGCTGATGGTGTCCAAACTAAAGGAGTGCAGAAAGAACATTTTATGCCTGAAAAGTGCTAACATGTCCAGTGAAAAAGAAATCTGCGTTACAACACCCTCAGGGCTTTGAAATAGCACTTGTGACAACATTGCATTGTATTCTGATGTACTGTGGTCTAACTCTTATCTGAAGAACAAGTATTTTGGACTCCACAGAGACAGAATGTGGTGCTTTGTAATAAAATAATGATAGGCTGAAGCCATACAAGACTGTGCCAAGATCATCACTCAGAACTTTAGGCTAAATTATCAGTTTCACTCAGAACTTTAGGCTAAATTATCAACCACAGTACAAATAACAGAAAATATGTTCAGCTCAATTATGTGGCTTAGTCTGAGAGATCAATACCTCAAATTTATAGTCTATATTTAACTGTCTTGTGATGGGTGCAACAGCGTCCCTCTTTTGCACATCATGATAATTTTGGAACGCAATTGAGGAGCCATGTGTCAGCATTTTGATATTAAATCCATTTAATCAGTAAATGTTAGATGTTTGATTTAGTAAAATATTTCTGTGCTTAAGGCACTGAAAAAATGTAAGCTGTAAGGAAGAAAACATACTTCCATTTTTTTCAGGAGGTAAAAAAGTGGATATTTTGATTTGCAGGTACAAAATTACAGAACATGATACTTAAGTAAATTTTTTTTAGTTATGTCATTTTTCCAAATTAATAGACTGATCACATCAAACTAGTCTTCTGCCCCATATTAATCTAATCAAACTGAGGTTTTTTTCGTGTCAGTGTTATTCTGGCATTGAAAAATGTAACTGAGTTGTCAGGACTGTTTACTTGAAAACCAGAAACAGCAACATGAGACAGAAGGGACAATCTCTTTTTAACCTTGTGGAGGTATCATTTGATTAAAATGCCATATTGAGAGCCTAGAAATTGGAAATTCTCTTTCAGAGGCTACATGTGACTTTGAGTAAATCATTTAGTGGATTACTCGACCAAGAGAAATAATACCAGTCCATTCTTACTTAGCATATCAACTTTTTATATATATTCCTGATTACACCTGCTTATGTTGAAGAGGAAAACACATTTGTGGTGTTAACCCATCTAAGGCAACACAGGTAAATTGAATGTAAGCTGGAGTCCATTCTTTCTTAATAAGTGCCAGTGCAAGTCACACATTGCATTCCTAGGGGCGCACCAGTGCTGAAAAACAGGAGAGTCCCCGACACTCTGGGTGAAGACACTAAATCTGGCCAAATAACTCAGATCCTATCAGTGTCCTAAAGTATTTGTGCTACTCCTCCTGTGGCATGAAATGAAAAAATTAAAATTCACTGTGGGGCCCCAGGCTGAATTTGCAAGGGTTGACTTTGGGGAAACAAAGCTGATACTCTCATCTATCATATTTGTGTTGGTAATAGTTGAAAAAATACAGAAGTACTGTTATGGGGTTAGAGTTCAGAGTAAGCCACCGTTGCAAGTGTGAGTGAGATGAGCTGTGTAGGGTCTATTAAATGCTTTGACATCCACAGAAGCAAGGTGCAGCAAACACTCACAGTTACCTCTGGTGGAGTGGAAGATGTACTGAGCATTGGAAAAAAGCCACAATGGAGGAACACAGCTGTGTTCAAGAGCAGAGCGGGGATATTTTGCAGGGAAAACATCTTGTCTAGAAGACAGATACTCTGCAAAATTCTGGCACATGAGTCCAGCGGGGCAGCCCTTGCTGGGCACCTTGGAAGAATGGGCCCTCTTCTCTATTTTAAATGGGTATATACTTTGCCCTGAAGGAATGCACACAGAAAAGCTGATGAAATAACCATGACAGATTTTACTGTGATACAGGATGGCCTGGCCAATTTTGTGCCATGCTCCTTTCATACAGAAAGATAGTGCTTGCATTATTTCTTTGTAGTCATTGGGTAATGTAAAGAGATCAGGTTCCTGAAGTAAAGGTAAAAATATGGCTGAGATTGTGAACTTCACAGCTACATTCACAGACAGTCTTCCACTGTTAGATGTCCTGTTCTCTGAAAGTCATTGGCTATGGGCCAAAACAGGCATAAGTAAATTAAAGTTCACTCATTAAGCCATAGCAGTGTAGATAATGTCATTACACCATGACAAGAACAGTTTTAGAGATTAGTGCTAAACCCTTTGGGTAAAGACACAAGAAGACCCAAATACATTCAATCACTTCCACATTTTCATGCTGAAGAGCATGTCATAAACATGCAGTTTATCTCAACCCACGTAAGTCTATCCATAAGGCATGTGCAGAAACACATCCCAACACAGTGACTAATCCTGCACCAGCAGCACTGTTTTCTTAGTCACTTTGTGGCTTGGAAGATACATTTAGAACTGATTCAACAACTGAAAGTGGATATTTTAATGCCTTAGATCAACCTTTTCCTAAGTATTTATTTGCAGACTCATGAAAATTTGCTTCCATACTGCAATTATTCGAAATGATTCACATTTTTTTCCTTGTATACATATGTGGGATTATGGATATATTGAGAGGTGTAAAATACAGTATTCAATATCTACAAGTGACAACTGATTATGTAAGTAACATGGTTCTGTCTCATTTCCCTCACTCACTGAGTGTAACAGTTGACATTTGCACTGGAAGAAGCTGGTGAAGACCTCAGGGGAGAGTGGTGATTTAGGGATAGATTGTAGCTAAAAGAAATAAGAGCTACTTTAAGCACTTATAAATGCATCCTTTTCAAACTACACAAGACATCACTTAGTCAGGATCCTAAAAAATCCACAACCTCCTACACTCTTTATTGGTGTAAGTGCAGAGTTTGGACTTAATTTTGGCTCACACTACTCATACAAATGAATCATCTTTGGAAATGCTTGGTGCACTGACTAAAAACCGTCAAAACTTGATATTTCTTCTTTGAGTCCAGAAGGTTTGACAGATCTGATACTGGCCCCCGTAATGGTGTTTATAACTTCCCACTGCCGCTCTTGAGACCATCAGCATGTCCTAGGCAACAGCAAGGGAGCACTAAATCTAGTGTATAACACAGGATAGGCATCTGCTATGTTTTTTTTAATGCTGCCACTTAAGAGGATTACTAGCATCAGCCTCTTGTATGAACATAACTGGAACCCAAAGGCTGGGACTGTGGAAGGAACAACACAAAGCTGAACAGAAGCAAGAAGCCAAGGAGTTGCCCCAGTTGGCCTCGTTACCTCCTCCAGGCAGTCCTTGGCTCTTGCACAGTGCTGCCAAGGGTTAAATAGAAGTTCATATAATTTGAGGGAACTTATATAATGTCCTCTCTTCCTCCATTCTCTTTTAAAGATAGATTGTTCTAATACACTCCATATATAATAGAAGTTTATCTCTCTTTATTTTGGCAGGATATTGCAACCTTTGAACTGAAATATCCACAGCCTGCTATCATAACAGAGCTTCTGACATATCAGTATAACCCAGCTTGGCAGGCATCCCTGCAAATACTATTTAAAGTTTTATTGCTGAAAAAATGGAGCTATTCCCTACCTTACACTCCTTTAAGGGATCAGCGCTCCTGAATACCATAAGGAAAGAAACTGCCATGATCATGTGAAGGCTGTTGCAGTTGTGTTTTTGAGGCCCCATCTTCTTGCTATATCCAAAGAACAAGAGAAGGAGTGGGGATGTGGAATAGCTCGGACTGAAATAAATTGATAGACTAATGGAGATAAAACTAATACCAGAACTGGTCACCGATAATGTTAAGATAACATAGGATTTTCATTGGAAGAGACACAAACTCATAAGAAGCCAAAACAAGTCAGGAAGACAGGATATTGCCTGGAAAGATCACCCAGGGGACTGTGAGAGCCACCCGTGAAATCAAAGGAGGGGTAAGGATGGTTTCTGTTAGAGCATGCTGTTGCTGTGAGAAAAAGCTGATGGTAGCTTAAACAGGCATACATGAGATAGAAAACTTAAAGTGTCCTGAGACCAGATCTGATCAGCAGCTACAAGGCAGAACCTAGGAGAGGATTTATAATCTATGCTGAATGCCATGTTACTGCTGTGGCGTATGCTCAGTGTACGTGCTAGGCAGTCTACACACCTTGGGCATCTATAGATCAATATTCACCTTGAGTATTACAAGTATGTTCCTATTTATGAGGGGCCAGGATCTTGGTAGCATACATCACACAACATCATGGACACTCTTCTGGCAAAAATGCAGACTGAGCCTTGCCTCCTGATTTCCATTAAGATATTTAGCAAATATCTTAGTAATTTCAAATGGACACATCTGGAAACAGGAGAAGTTCTGCTGCTAAGCAGTAAGACCAAGTGGGTTGTGAAGCATTGTGAGTTATAATGACATGGAACAGGTTAGGAAGGCTCTGAATATGTTAATCAGCCATTCACTGTGACTTGGGAAGGCATGGCTAAAACACGTGTCTGTCTGTATGTTCTTTACAGCCTTTGAGTGTCTCAAGCACAGATGGACTTGGGTCACACTGGCCCTGTGGGTCCTCACCAAAACCCTGAGGTTCAGCTGCTCCTGTAGTGACTGTTCCAAAGTCTCTTTTACTGGTGCTTGTTTCTGGTTTCTGACTGATCTAAATGGGCTGGGTCTCAGGAGTCAATTATCGTTTCAAAGCTTCCAGCAGCAGCTGCTAACAGTCATCCCAAACAGCCTTCTAGAGCACAGTTTGGTACTTTTTTTCTGTTAGTTTAACTAAATGGGGAACATATTTAAACTAGCACTGAGGTTTACTTGCACCCAAGTTTATTTTCTAGGCTTTATTGCATTTTGTTTGGTTAGGTTTTTGATGATGTTTTGGATGATCTCTTGCAGTTACTGTCTCACAGTCACCCCATATTGCCTTCCCCTCGTTTCTTTGTCCCCCTACATTTCTTTCCCCCAGGTCTCTTTACTCTCCACTTCTCCTCTCTAGAAAGATTTTAAGACCGATAAGTGTCCTCTGATCTCAAGCCACAGAAGCAGGACAATAAGCTTGTTAACCTAAGCCTGAACCAGGCAGGTAGGCACTTTGAGATTAATAGCCTACCCGTTGTTCTCTGAAGGACTCTTGGTATTTGCCCTGGAGATATCTTATCTCTATCACTGAGCAAGCAGGAAATGAAACATAGATTCATAAAGTTTAAGCCCAGAAGGGACCATTAGAAGCACTATTCTCATCTTATATATATCAGAGACCCTTTAATTTCACCCATTTATCCTTGTAGTGAGTTCAATAACTTCTATTTGAGCAAAGGAAATGCTCTTCCTAAGAGATGCTTCAGATTTAAATTCGTACACTCAAACAAAAAAAAAAAATCAAGCACATGAAGGGAGACAGGTAAAAGCAATACAGATGTCTCCCTCATTCTCTGTAGCAGTGTCTGCCTCTGTTTTGATACAGACCTGACATGTTTTAGGATGTCTGTTTGAGTCACCTTAAAATGCGCCCATCCCCAGTATAGGAGATCCTGGAAGTTAATACATGTTTAGCCCAGTGATTAGACACCATAACAACCTTTTTAGGTAGGTTGCACATGATAGTATATCAATACAAAAATAGCACAATACTGTATGCAGGACTGTAAATGTCATTGATTTGCAACTCTAGATTGACAAATGAGGGAGAGCTGCCTTGACAACTCAGTTTGTTAGCTCTCTTCCCAGCTCAGTTTTTGCTCACATCTACTCTCTCTGTCGAGATATATTGACCTTAGGAGAATCCTGGACAGAGCACTGATGATGCAAGACAGTCCCACATTATTACAGTGAGAGCCCTATAAGCTTGTAGTCCTCTTTTATTTAGCTACGGACACTAGGAGTAAGTCTAGGTAGCATCTAAGGGAAAGCTGAGGCCAGCAAGGAAGTCATTAAAGTAAGTGCAAAAGGGTAATGTATTCTACAATGCTTTGCAGCAGGACAGAGAATATTCCAAGTCATCTTTAACTAAATTAACCAAACTGACTAGGAAAACTATCCTATTGTCAAACATAAAACAATTAAATACAGTAACATTTTTGGACACTTGTAATATGTGCTGAGACAAGGAAGACTTTTTATCTCTATGTGTTGCAGTTGTACACCCTTCTGAATGCATAATTACACCAGCACTCCTTCAGGGTGTTTGCAAGGAGTCATTGAAAATGGGGAGGTTTGAATGATAACATACTCCCTAGTGGTATATCATCTCAAAGAAGGAATGTAAATATGGTTATAACACTCCTTTTTCTAAAGGCATCCCAACATTTAATGTTGATTTTAGTTCAAGAGGTTGAGAAAAGTTGTATTTATATCCCTAATAACTTGCTAGATTTTATACAGATGTTGGCCTCTAAAAGTTATGAACATGGTTATATCCAGGTCAGATAATTTCAGGACCATGTTACTTGGATGTATTTTTTGGTGGATGCAATCTGCAGTATGTTCAATTACAGAACATTTCAGTCTGGGGTGTACTTGACAATAGAAGTCTAAAACACCAGATCTGAGGAGATTTTGAGCAGTCGGTTTCCATTAGCTTCTGAATCTGAAAACGTACCCATAAGAAATCACTGAAGTCTGGTTTTCCACCCTCAGCATATTGTGTATCTCTGCCTCTGCAAGTCAAAATGAATGTGCTGTATGTGAAATATCTTATTAATATCTGAACTGCCTTTTTACTGTGCAAAAGAAACTATAAACCCCACAATTTCATGAAGGAAAATCACAAAGACAATCTGTGCATGTGTCCACCGAGGGAGAACCTTTTGCTGACACAAATCACGATTTCATGACAATGCTGATCTAACCAAAGTTTTACTTTGTAATAATACAACTGTTAGAAGAGGATTGTTCAAAGACTTTAAACTGATTTGTGGGAAAGAATGAGGGAAGAACATGCCTAAAAATGTAAGGGAAATGAGGAGACTAATAAAAATTAATTTTCTGTGTGATTCCTTGAATTTAAAAAAGTTAAATTCTCTAAGTTCTCATTTAAAAATTTGCTATTATTAAATTTAAAAAAATAATTAATAAACCCACAATGTCTTACTGGAATACATATGGATTGATTTCAGAACTATAGATTAGTACAAGGAAAGAATCTGAAGGACTTTGCACAAGGTTGACCCTGATAAACAGAGATTCCTGGAATGTCTTTAATTTCAAGCACCCCATCCAGGATTAAATCAGCTGATATTTTACAGTTCTTGTTTTGTGATTTTTTTAGAGCAATTCCTGATGATAAGAATGTGTGCTAATCTAGCTCAGCAACCAGCCTGTCAGTATTAATAAAATCAACAGACTAATTAATGCATGCCTGCTGTGTGTATTTCAACAATATAGATGTCTTGCTATGCAAAAGGTGCAAGACAGTAAGGTAATTTTTATAAGTGGGCTCTGTGTCCTGGTTGTCATAGAGAACTAAAATATCTTCTGGTCTTAGTGTCCAAAGAAGCATAATTGCCTTTTCAGTATTTTATACTGAAATAGCAATTCATAATTTTCAAATATGTTACTGAATTTCAAATTTATCTTTTTACATCTATTGTTTTGCTTAATTCTAGTATATATTGAAATGTACTTTTTGAAAGCAAGAAGCATCACTCTTTTTATTTCTTTTAGTTTTATGCTCCAATATGGCTCCAATAACACTGTTTTACACCAGCATGGCTGAGTAACAGAATGAGGTACAGTGACAAAATAAAAAAAAAAGGAAACTAAATTTCAGTTCTGCAGCTGTCATATAGACAGTCCAGTGATTTAGAGAATCTCATCTTGTCCATGACAGCCCCTTTACTGCACAACAGAGAATCATTGAAGCTTTCACCTCATTGCCAGTGTTTGCATATGAGTGCAAATTCATGTTTTCCTATGAATATGAAAGAATCAGTGGGATAATACAAGGTCTCAATTTGCCTTTCTACATATATATTGTATTCTTAGTGCTTATTTCATATCAGCATGCTTAGCAATAAAGGTCATAACATCTTTGGCAACATTGTCTCTACTAGTCAAGTGTGAGAAGCCAGATTAGGTTTTGAAAAAATGTGTTTATACAAAAACCAATTGAGTCATTAAAGTTGCTTCTTATTCTCTGGTAATGTCCCCATGGCAGTATCCAATAAGCATTATGGAGTCAGCCTGACTGAAAAGAAAGCAAAGATTTTCTTATCAAGTATATTGGTACTTGGAGCCTTTTCCAGGTTTAGAAGACATTGCAATCTCCTTTCCTTCACCAGCTGCATGATGTAAGCTTAGAGAAACCATTTAGGATCCCAACACTCCTTTGAAAACCTAAACTTTTAATAGATGTCATTTGCTGGGCTCAGTAAGAGCAGTAAATGCTGCCTGTAATGATCTTCCCTGTCAAGAAAACTGCCTAAAGGGGGGATGTGTGTGCTGTTTGCCACTATCATTGTGCATATGCCTCCCAAGACACCCAAACAGCCTTCTGACAGCAAGCAGATCAGCCAGTCCTTGAAGACAAGGTGCTTGTCACAAAACATTTCCTGCAATGGCAGACTCTCCGAAGAATGGGAGCTCTCTCTCCATGTCACCTACACCCTGCAGTTGGACTGTAGCAGTGATGTGCTCAGTGCAGTCATCAGCATGAAGCCTCCAGAGTCTCCATAGACCTGGGGCCTGGCTGTGGTGCTGGTGGATTACAATGCTCTAGGGAGCTGCAGGTAGCCCTCAGCAGCCATAGCAGAAAAACCAGGCAGGATGAGGAAGGACTCATGCTGTGCGTACTGCAGTGCCCTCAGCAGGTTCCCGAGGATGGACAGCAAATTGTCCCTTTAGTTTCTTTGGTGCTGAAGGAGCTAAGACAAATGTCCTCACGCATTTCTAACTTGTCTGAGATATGGGGCTATTGTGAGGATGTTGCTTGTGAGTGAGTGGTGAGGAGCTTTGTGCTGAGGGTACCTATGGCCACCCCTGGCTGCATCTGAGCTGTGGTGAGCCCGCAGTCCTGCACGCCTGCACCTTTTTGGCACCAATTGCTCTATTATATTTTACCCCTTGGAGCAAACACGAGATCCTGGGCAACATCACTGCTTCGTTGGGGTTACATGGAGCTAGAGTTAGGGAAAGCTTTTGCAGCAGCAGCTCTGGTGGCTGGGAAAGGTGAGTTGCCCCACTGAGTTGGTGAGGTGACCTGGAGTGACTTGTGCAATGGGAACTGTGCTGCCAGCACTGAGCAGCTGCTGTCAAGTTCCCTGCTGTGACACTGAGAAGAGTCAGTTCTCTACATGTAATTGATGATTTTGAAAAGTGACAGATATATTGATGCCCCGAGAGCCTACAGCCTCTGAGGATGTTCATAGTTTACCTAATAATACCCTGAGTTGCTAAGACAGATGTAGTTGCTGCTGACAACAGGGAAAGAAATGGAGCCAATGATGAATGTAGTAACACTTCCCCACATTGGATAAAGGCAGCTTCTATGCACTGTGGAACAGCATTTTTTTATCCTAAAGGATCTAATACATATTTTCTGTACATTGTGTAATTTGCTGATCTTTTGCTGAAAAACTAGCCTCCTGCTGCCAAGATTCTAACAAACTGATAACATTCTTACCATGTATTTTAAGCAGACTTTGTGGCAGATTTGCGTTACGATAACTGGCTTGAGTGAAAGATACCGTCTGAACTTAGATCCCACCTAGTCAGCTTTTCCTCACGCTGTGATCAGTCTATCAGCATGACTGTGGCACCTGTGTGAGACTGATAATATCTGCATTACCTTGTCTAATGTATAGAGTGCCCCTGTGGCTCTGTGGAGTTTGCTGTGATGTTGCTTCCTTGGAGAACTCTCTAAAAATTTGACTTTTTTTTCAGTAAGAGTCATTAATACTGGGAGTAATTAATTAATACAGTGTTCAGTGATGCTGTTTTGACTTCATTGATATGCTCCTTTGTACTTCATTTTGTTAGATATTTGCAAACACTGTTTGCAGTGTCCTCTCTTCCTGCCAGGCAGTAAACTGCATGACTCTCTTTGTCTAGTGCTGGTTTACCTGCACTAGATCTAGAAAGATACCTTTTGCAATTACTTCTTTTTTTATTCTTTTCTATTAAATTAAACACTGGTGTTAAAAGATTTCTATGGCAGCAAGTTTTGATGACAAAGAATTCAGTGCACATCTTTACAGCCCTGGCTACTGCTGCATTTAAAAGCAATTTATGCATCCTTGTCTTGAGAGCAGTGCAGCACTGTGTAATGCCTGTCAGCTCAAAATCAATAGGCACCTTGCAGCTAACCTGAAAGCTTCCCAGGCACTGGAGTTATGCTCTGTCCATGCTAACTTGGAGCCTCAGACAGGTGCTATCACTGCACAAGTTATGCACAGCAGGCTTTCAGCTGGAGCAATCATCCAGGGGTGAGGGAGCAGAAACACAGGGCCTGTTATTTGAACAGGAGTCTTGCATTTATGCTCTTTCTCCACTGTTTTACTTTCAAACGTGTATGCCAAGCTGAGACCTGCCAGGCAAATACTCTTGTCTTCTTTCCCTCCCACTGTACCCCAGAGGAAGGGTCTGTAATGTGCTCTGTGGGGCAACCTCTGGGAATATGGACCTGAGCCCTTGCCATCTGAAGGAGATTGGAAACCTATTTTACTCCTTCCTGGAGCACTGATTTGATGTCATTGGTCTATCATAAAAAATGTCATCAGCACAGCTATCAGCCTTAGAAGACAGGGGTACAGCCCACTTGGGCAGCTGCGTGGAAAGGCAAAATATTTTTGGCCTGGAACAGAAACCAAAGTTACAGAGAGGCTGAGAAGGCTTCTCTCTGGTCTCTCCAGGGTTTTTGACTATCTCTATGTGGTATCCAGGGCCAGTTTTCATGGACAGGATCTCTCTACAAACCTATAGATAATCTATCTAGACAGCCAAAGTGGGTTGTATGGCTCATCCTTTGGAAAGCAGGGGTAGGCGGCCAAACACTCAAGTTTCATATATCTTTAAAAATCCCACTCAAAGTCAACCACCTTGCACGATTTTTTCCCTTACATTCATTTCCCCATCACATCTAGAGCACTCTCTGCCAGGTGCAGAGGTATTGAGAGAGGTTAGCACTGTAGTGGATCCCGTGTTTTTCTGGAACTTCTGCATGGGAGTCAATGGACAATAATTGTCCTGATAGCAACTCTGACCAAATGAATTCTATTTCAGACCAAAATTTAGTTTTTATTTAATACCTCAGAGGATACTAAATTCCTTACCACAGCCATGTATTCAACATTCTGAATTCCGTGGCTTCAGAGGCAGTTTCACCATGTATTTTAAAGAGTCCAAATACACTAACAGTAATTGAAACTTAATCTTATAGTGAATTTTATACTTTCATTTGCCTAAAGTTAAAAAACTGAAAAAAATCCTTATTAAAAAAAATTATAAGGCTTAGTACCATAAATGCTTCACTCAAGCTAGCAAGACAACTCCCCGATCCATCTCAACGATGGATAAAAAGAATATACATTGTGATAAAAAACTTTGCTTAAACAGTTTTTGAAGCATTAGGGCAATTTTATCATTTTTGGATGCAGTTCGATAAAAGTATGTTTCTTACAGAAACTTCATCCAACTGTCTTCATCTCCTGGTGAGTTCTTGGAAGACTTTCAGAACTTTTTAAAACTCTAGTGATTTTCTGTGCAATTTGTGCGTTTGATAAATTTATAAAGAAAATGTGATGATCTTCTTGACGCTCTGAGGAGGCAGCTTGGCTCTTACAAGGAGGTCAAGTTGTGATTATGTGATATTGTCCTGTAAAATTGACACCCACTAAGGATAGGTTCAGCTCCAGACTCTTGAACTTAGTCTGGTTCAATAATCATTAGCAGGGTTCTGTGGCTATTTGGGGTGCTTTCAGATGCAGCAGCTGGTTTCCATCTGCAGTTCCAGTGGGCACAGTTCTCTGCCATAACCTCCAGCCCTGTGTGAATCTTGGATGCACTGGGCTATTTCATATTGCAAAAGATATGAGCTATGTATCTGAATTCCTGGTGCAGCTTAGTTACCAATTGATTTCACCATAAGGTAGACACCTTCATTGGGTCAACCAAATACTTTCACTGATTCTTAAACCAAAGAATTCCTTTTAAATGTTACTCTAGTCTGGAAGATTATTGTTACCAGAATGATTAGCATCAAGAGAAATGGAATGAAGAAAATTGCTCTATATAAGTACCTACAATTTTTGAGTTCTGTCTGCCGTGAGCTGATGAGTCTTCCCCATATTAATGGCTACATATCCTACAGCTTTGCAGTATTCATAGGGAACACCTATGGGTGAACATCTTGGACCTGAGAAGAGACGCTGCCAATAATGACTTTTCATTTGGTGTGTAACAAGCTGTGAATTTCTACTGTTTATTTCAATAAAGTATGTTGATAAAAACTTTTCAGTCTCTTATATATGCCTTACCTACTGCCAGTATAATGGATTAAAGCAGAAATAAGAGGCATTCCTCATTAAGAAAGGCCTAGTGGTTTCTGAATAAACTTTTGATGGAACACATGGCTTCCTATTTTTTGCAATCCTTATACTTAAAAATGCACTTTTAACTTTCTGATGCTTTCCATAGAGTTTATAACTTTGTAATTAACTGACCATATAGATGTCCTATTTATTTAATTATTAATCCAGGGCAGCACAGACAAGGAAAACCAGCAATAGAATCTAATAGAGAATAATCTGAAAATTATGTGATGCAAATCAGGCACTCATATGTATTTTGCTCTGCCTTATGGCAACTGATAAAATCACAATCATAAAATGGTTTGGGCTGGAAGGCTCTTCAAAGATCATCTAGTTCCAACCCTGTTGCCATGGGCAAGGAAGCTACCACTAAACCAGGTTGCTCAGAGCGCTGTCCAGCCTGGCCTTGAACATCTGGAGGAACAGGCATCCACAACTTCTCTGGGCTACCTGTTCCAGTGCCTTGCCACACACAAAGAAAATAACTTCTTCCTCATATCTCACCTACACTAACTGTCCTTCAGCTTAAAGGCCATAAATCATATCACAGTACAATTTCAAGACTTTTCATAGGATTCCACAGACAGAAGTGTTTCCCTTGTTTCAGGTGTGCAAATGCGCCTGAAAATAGTGTGGGCAAATATCCAGCTAGAATAAATCAGTCTTGAAGACAAAGAGTAAAGATTTTTCCCTTGATGGCAAAACTTCCACTGATTTCAGTGGGGAAAAAAGATTTTGCTCCAAGGAGTTGCATGTTCCTGGACAGACACCTATAGTGCCTGAACGAAGCTGTTAGCAGATTCCTACTGAAACAGGCTCCTTCGAAGAATGAGAACTATGCACTTGGTGAACGAATTAGGAGCCATAGCAACTGTCTAAACACACCAGCACACCCACTACATGGATATAACCACTTCAGTGCTATGCTCCCATCATTCAATCTGTGTTTGATAAATCTGTGCACAGAGCAGCCAAGGGACATTTGCAGATTGTTGGAGGGAGAACGTGGGAGAAGCCATGGCCAAATGCAGTAAATGTCTTGCTACCTATCCATCAAATTCCTCTAATTCTACTAAAATCAAAAGGCAAACTATTGCTATCCTTGGCATTTGTCACCCCTGAAAGGAAACCACACAACTCACAGCTGGCTCAATTCTAATACTAAATATCTAGGTGGGAATTTGCTGTTTAATTCACCTGAACAGAGCCTAAACTCTGTTTTAGTGTGTAATATTTCCCTGTATTTATATAGATGTATGTATTTAGTAATTAATTTTCTCTGTATTTATAGGTTTCTACCCTTTCTAAAAAAATTAAAATTGATTTTTTTTTTTTCAAGTGAGTTCAAAAGATGGCATTAGACATGTAATAAAGAACCTTTAACTCTGGAAGTGAGATTTCCCATTTAGTCAACCAGAAATATTTTATAAAGAAATCTTACAGAATAACTACCCTCACTCAGTAAATCAGAAAAGTGAAGCATGAAAAAGGGAAAGGATCTGGCTGTGGCAATTGTGTTTCAGGTCACTGACAGAGTTGGAAACCAAATCTTCCAAGTTTTAGTCTGGGGTTAGCTCAGCTGGATCGTACCTCTCTGCAGATAGGCAGGTGTAAGGACTAACCTGAACAGCTCTACTAACCCCCTGTCCTAGCTACAAGACCAGTCTGATAACGAGAGAAAAAGCTTTCAATGATCATTTGGTGTTTTCAGAAACCTTTACTGTGCTTCTATTAGTCCTCTAAGGTTCCCGTTAACTTCTTTAATTTGTTCTCTTCAGTTTAGATGCAAATTTCCAAAGACCAGATTTCATAACCAGCTGTCAGCAGCTATACCAAAAGTGTGAACTCCTCATAATACACATAATTTCATCCTTGATTGTTTCTCAGGGTATTGGTGGCTGAGATCTGCCTCTTCCCATGTTCTCTCCAGGTAAGGTGGTGTGGACATTCTGCTTGCCCTTTCAGGCCAGAATGGTGGAGTTGGTTCTTGGTTCAGTTCACTACTTAAATCCCTAATGGCAACTCTTGTCTGAAATCATCTCATCTAACTTTAGACATGTAGAAGGGAGCTGTTTTGCTGCAGATTTGGTTATCAAGTCTCCTTGTGCAGTCAATGAATACAGACAGGAATTTCCGGAGGACAGTTAATTCCAAAGGTTGGAGTGCAGAAAATGTGTGGTAAATATGACCCTCTGGAGGGGCCTGTCTCTTTCTATAGGCTAAAGACAGAACCAATCTAAATAGAATGGACAAGATGCCTTATATTTAGATAGCTGTCATTAGGTGAGGTAAAAATCTACCTTTAATAGCTTCACACCTTCTTTTACCCATCTGTTAAGTGGGACTAATGCAGCCATCAGTAGAATGCCAGGTGTCCACATTTATTATCTGCAGTTATGGGGAGATTGTTGAATGCATATATCTTTGGAAGTACGAAGAACTCGTTATTCACAACTGTGACAGATGGCAGAACTGTTGGGCACAGTTTACTGTAAATATTCCATCTATTACGTCTTGCTAGGAGGTGTAACTAGGCAATGAGGAGCTAGGAGGACTCCTTATATTGTCCTGAGTAGAGGACAGAGGGCTCAGTAGCTGGTACCCCAAGGAAGAGGAGACAGGTCTAGCCTTTCCCGTGAGCAGATGGATAGGCTTGGCCAGGAGCAGCCCCCAGAGGGCTGCGTGGGGCAGCAGAGGAGGTGGAGATGGTCTCAGCAAGGGATGGCTGCAGTGGCACAACACATGAGATCCCGAGAGGAACAAAGGACCAGTTTTTAGAGCAGAATACAGGCCAAAAGAAAGATAATTTCATACCTGCCTCATATAGGGTGAGGCCACAGCCACCTACTTTGCTCTCATGCTATTCACACTGGCCAATGTGGATCCCTCCTACAACTGGGTACAGTATCTGATTCAATTTTAGTGGAGACCTACACTAAATAAATATTTAGTCCTTTGTGAAGGGCCTGGAGTCTTTACACGGATTTACAATTTGTTTGACAGATTTACTTACAATTTGATTTTACAAATGTAAAGTTACGTTTCAAAATAACCAGAGTGTTGTTGAAATAAGGTGGCTACAAAGCTGAACAAGCTACAGAGACCGCTACTGCAGAGTAAAGCACTTGCAGTAGATCAATACTCTCACTAACTCACAATAGCTTCTTCAGAAATGCATGACTGATGGGCACACGAGTGCCTTGAAGCTGATGGAACTAGAATTCCATAGGCCAGCAGGGAATTTGGACCATCACCTGCAATTAATATGAATTACCTTGAAATAAGAGAGTATTTTCATAAACAAAAAGGTTCTTTGATGCCAAAATACAGGCAGAAGGCCACTTTTCCTGCTCTGTCATACCTAGCTCAAACCATTTTGACCTTGGCAAAAATAATAGCAAAATTAATATTTGTGAGGTTTTAGCAGCAGAAATAGACATCAGAGCAGTTGGAAATGTATTCCATGGAAAGGTCCACAGATATGCAGAGGGCCAGGACAGGGCACAAACTTAATAAAGACACATTTTTCAAATTTACTTGATCTGTGTCCTGGTTTAGGGGGTATGGTGTGCTGAAATGATACAACTCTTTGACAGAGATTTTGGCAGGTATTTTCACTCTGCTTTTGCACTGTGTATTTATTTCCATGGAATTTTTCAGCCTGGAGATTGTTTGTACACAGTGCAAAGCAGTTGAGAATAGGCCTTACCATTGTACCAACTCTACCCCCTAAACTTCTTATAAACTTGATGAATTAAGTAGATTTGCTCTGTTCTCTCATTTAGAGTTTTCTAGGCAACAAATCTCATTCCTGCTCTTCTACCTGTACTGAATTCAGTTCACTTTATCTCACAGGAATAGCCCACCATTTGCACCATAATATATGGAAACTCACTTCTGTTGCAAATGTCAGCATAACGTGGAGGACTTGTTTACAGCTCCCACGAGCAGTTGTACTGAGGCACATGCTGGTGTTAAGAATTATTTGGGTGCTCATAACCATTTCTTTTAATGAGGTGATATCCTGTCACATAAACAGCAATCCACGGTACAGTAAAAATTTAAAGAAAAGGGTTATGGTAGAGAAGCCTTATTGCCAATTTTTTAAGTCATTACTTTTTAATGCAAGATCATCAAACATGGCAATTATTCAAATTATTTATCGAATAAATTCTTTTACCAGCAGATGTTTACGCCTAGGATTTACTTAGGAAAATTTCCATAAGAAAAACTCTTAAGATCATGAGAACCAGGAGCAGAGTACAGTTTGCGTTATCAAACATTTTGTTTCTGCAGATAGGTAATAGGACATTCATTTTTTCTTCCCTATAAGCACCTGAAAATTTGGAATAGATTTCTGACAATTTTTACACTTAAAGGAGCTTAAAACCTCTAAAAGATTATTCTGAAAGTCGAGCTGAATATATGCACAGATTTAAAACATGTTAATTTATACTGATCTTAACCATTCAATTAAGCTCATGCTCAAAATGGTTTCCTCTGATAGGAACTGCCTACCATCTGTTAATTCAACTATTTCTATTGCCAATGATCTTAAGTTCATCATTTATGCTAGAGTGATTGAGAGTCTTAATCATAAGTATCATCTGTTCTTTTCCCTCCCTGTCCTCCCCCTCTCCACTTGGGTCATGATATTTTAGGGGGCTTTCTTAATCGGCAGTTTCTGAAAGCAAAACCACAGGAAGAAAGCAAGCACAGCCTGGGAAGGAGGAAAGGGGAAGTTGTTATTGTTGCCTGCTGGCTTACAGTCATTTTTCACTGACCACAGCACAAATCAGATTGTGTGCACTTTCCTTTGATACAGAGCTGCAATTAGAAGGGATGGTGGCTACAGCTTTGGGTCATCTATTCACTGCCTTTCTGCATGTCAGTGTTTTTCACACAGACAAAAACCTTTTAATTTTCATAAAAGGGTCAGGTCCCTGTGGAAGTGTAGTAGACATCTGAATCAGCAATATTTGCTTCAGTAACTCCCAGAACTTTCCTTTTAAAGTTCCTTCTGGCCAATCCTTGTATCTAGAGCTCTCATATCCTAAGAGTAGCATATTGTTCCAGACAAAATCTATGTTTAAGTGAAATTAACCATTTCAAACAAACAAGGAAGAATGGATTTTTACAGTGTCTTGCTAGGGCTTTCTAGAGCTGTACAAAAACTAAATGCTGCTATATAATTTGCTGTTTATGTATTTCTGGTGCTTACACACACATATATTTTTCAGGCTGTTGTATTCCATGGCAAATTCCCTTTTCCCTGTCCTTGAAAACATGCAGTTTTGCCAAGGCTCTGCCATCAGGAAAAAAGCACAGAAAGGAAAGGTGAAGATCATTGCCTCCTAATACCACCTTCTCTAGAGATGCTGAACACATACTTCATGCTTCATAGCAGCATGGGACACCAGAAATTTATCTTTAAATTCTTGCTGCTGACACTGGAGTTCAGTGAGTCTTACGTTCAGCCTGAAAGTCCAGACATATTGGCTCTGTGATGCTCATAAAGCCTTGATGGTGCAGATTCTCCAGAAGCTGCAGAGGAGTCAGTGAGCACCTGCCACCTGAAAGTCCTTGTGCTTGCATGAACAGCATGAATGGTAAGAACCCCCATCCTGTCTCACTCTGTGTAGTGTGTTTTGACGAAATGCATCAACTCAGGTTTTGTATTCCAATAAAAGATATCAGGGGAAAAGAATTAATTAATTATTGACTTTTTAACTGTGTGTTCCAGGGCTGTTCTATTTCTCTTTCCCTTTTTCACTGTGAGTAGATATCTGACTATATGAGGGGTGGAGTGAAGTTCAGCATAGAAGAAGAAATGTTTTTATCAGCTGGGTAGCAGTGAGGGTGCTATTACTTTTGCACCACCAGCTGCTTACTACATGAATGATTTATGAAAGTGTGACTGTCTGACTTCATATTAGGTTCTGCTATTTCAGCACTCCTATTAGCAGGGATATTAGCAAAAATTATCATTCCTCTGTGTTTGAACAAGAATTTAGAAGCTTATCTCTTTTCTTGTAAAGCAAACAACAACACAAACCCAAGTAGATTGCATTAAGAACAAGATACAGTGATGAACTGAATTCCCAAAACTCCCACTGAGGAAATGGAGGGAAGGCACTCTGCATTTCTTAGGATGGGGAAATCTAGTTCATGCAGTTTTCTGATAAATTATAAATACACAGTTGAATTTACAACTAGGTCTTGATGAAGAGTATATAATGCTGGAACAATCATGGAGGAATCAGAGTAGACACTTAAATTCATTAATATTCAGTTGAGTTGCAAAAACGAACTCACATGGTATGATTTTCTAAGCCACTTGGAATCTGTTTTGAAGTGTGTTGCCATTTTCATGCCACATTACATTTCCAGGAAGAAATAGAGCCTTATGACTGTACTCTACACTATTCCACAGTAATTTCTTGACTATTACGTAGCTTATTTACGTAAAATATGTATTGAAGCTCAAAAGATAGATTGAAGTTCACTAGCAGTGGGATTCAAACTCTGAAGAACCAAGAGATAAGAAGAGATAAAGCTGCTGTTTTATCATGAAATGTGAATTCCCTTGGTTAAACTGTAAACGCCTTATTACTTTGCTGTTCTGACACTAAGGAATTGAAGTGTAATTAAACCTGATTTGTTTTCCATTGCAAACTCTGCTATTTAATTTTATATCTACTTCGGTATCAAAGTTAACATCATCATAATAATATAACTTAAACTCCATAGATAGCAGGTCTTTAACCTAATCCTCCACAAAAAACTAAAATAATTTCATGGTATGCCATTACAGCAAAGCAAGTGCGTGTTATGATTTCCATGATATAGGTCTCAAAACAGATTGAAGAATTTTATCTTCGTGAACAACCATATGGCTACCATTACACAGATATTTTCTTTCCTCTAACTTGGAAAACTGGGCTCTGGTTATTAGAAATGCCTCCATAAAGTCAGGGGTAATCCACAGCTCCCTTGGAGCTTGTGAGTGTGTTCATTGCAGTAACAGCCATTCTGGGTGACCATTGGTGAATCTGCAGTAGTATTTCTTATTATGAGGAAATAACTGCAATTGAGGATCATCTCCCCATAGCTCTTTAGACCCCTAAGGCTAATGCTGGCATTTCCAAATCTGCAGCTGAATTTCTGCTCTTCCTAAGGGTGACAAGGTTTCTCTCCTTGAGTGCCTCTAAAGCTGACTGAAGCAGCAAAGCTGTTTGGCTGCTGGCTAATAGCTCAGAGACCAAGGTCAAGCTGAGGCTCAGGAGATTCCCAGAAGTGAAGTTATTAGGAAAACGTAAATTTTTTCAGATGGGAAAATAGCTAGGGCTTTGCAGTCTTCCTCTCTTGACCCTTTTTACTCCAATTTCCCAAGGCATGTGCTAGGAACATAGAATGTACCTGTCCAGAGACAGGGACAAGTTGGTAAAGCCTTCTCCATGACTGTGGCTGAGAGGAGAGGCCAATGCCTGTAGTAGTTTCCATGGATGGTGGGGACAAGGAACTTTGCAGACTTGAGATAGTCTAGAAACACATGGCTTTATTATTACAAGGGTCGTGGGTAAAGAGGGCCTGCTTCCAGCCACCAGCCTGGGCTGAAGCAAAGCCCCAAAGAGAGAATGGGGGGAGAGAGAGTAGAAGAGAACTGAGGGGTAGAAATGGGGTAAGAGCAGGGGAAAAGCATGGGGGAAAAGCAGGCGCAAGAGAGAGGGGAAGAGAGGGGAGAAACAAGGGCAGGAGCATAAGTGTAAGAGAGGGGCGAAGCAAGAGAGCGATCTCCTTGTTACAATCCATTATATCTCTTTTTGTGTTGAATATTCTAATTTACAGTGACCAACCCATGCAAGATACAAAACCTACAAACTTTACATGCAGCCAATAAGAACTACTATATTACCATGTCATTTTATATTCTAAACTCTAAAGACTACTTTTCTTATCTGTTTTCTCCTTGATGCCTTTGGCAGGGTGGAAGGGCAACATTCTTGAGTCCTTTTGTTTTCCTGTCTTTCAACCCATCTTCAGCTGATCACCGTTTTCCTGCCTCTCATGCCTACATCTCAAAACTGGCTTTCATTTCTATTTCACTCACAGGTTTTTACATCTGCAGTATTTCTTACCATACAATCATATCCATATATCCTTCCTGTCCCATCTTTCCCAACAAATGCCAGTCTCGGGGGATGTGGCAGGAGGCAAAGAGCTGTGTGTGTCTAACAGTGCATGTCAGCAATGCCAAGTCCGTGCTCACAGCACTGCCACAGGTGGGCCCAGCCTACTCCCCCCTGTTGATATCCCTGAAGTTTGAAGAAGAGGGGAAATATGTTATATTTCTATCTAAATATCTATTCTACCTTTCTGTCTTATCTAGCCAAAACTTCATGCTCTAGCTATGTCCACCTGGTTTTGTTTGCTTTAGCCTCTCTGGATATTTTCAAGAAAGGATTGGATATGGCACTTAGTGCTATGGTCTAGTTGACAGGGTGGAGATCCGTCAAAGGACACACTTGATGATCTTGGAGGTCTTTTCCAACTTAAATGATTCTGCGATTGTGTCCTGATTGGCAGAAGAGGAACAGTGCAATGTCATCACAATGGCCACAGAGAAAGTGTCACTTGTGCTTTGGCTCCCAGGGCTTGAGCTGTTGAAGAAAATGATTTTACGTGTGACTGAAGTTAGGGGGTTTTGGTTGAGGACCGTGAGCGGATGCCCCCTTTCAAAAAGCTGGCTCCACCATTTTCCTCACTTAGGCTGCTGCTTTGTCTTTCCCTCTCCTTGGCATTTTGCTCCTGGCCAGGTGGCTCCCTGCAGCACTTAAAAGTGCATGGGCAGCCTGACAGCTTGGCTGGTGGCTCTGAGCCTGGGAGCCTGGGAAGTGCAAGGCAGGCGCTGGGTGGGAGGTGGGAATAAAGCAGTATCCCCATGTCAAAACAAAAGTGATCTATCTCGTTAAGCTGAGAAAGCAGAACAGTATCCCTGGGTAGAAACAAAGCAATATCCCCACATCAAAATAGGAGCCATCTGATTTGCTAAGTCTGGTAGTTCTATGAAACACTGAGTGTCCTTAAGTCCCAAAAGATTGTTTTTGTTTTTATTTTTCACATTATTATCACTTATTTTCAGAAAGAGGACAATCAGTACAAGTCAATATGGATTGTCTTCATTTGCAAGTTGACTTGTTGGAACCCTCTTAAAACTTTTCTTATTTATTGTTAGAAAAAAAAAATTTTTCCTCATGTAGAATTTAGATGGAAAATTGGTCAGCAGAGGTTTATTTGTGTCTGGAGTAGGGAAGCAGCTTTGTAACAGAAATATAGATTGGACTGTAATCACATTGATTTTGGTAAATATTGCCATCTTCTTCTCTGTGTGTGTGTGGGCAGGTTAATTTAAAAGTTCAGAGCCTTGTCTGTGAAAATTCATCTTTTAAAAAATGTAGATTTGAATTTAGAAGCTTAATGAGATTTACAGGAAACTTGGAGTGTTTTCTGTTCGAAGTCAGAAGGCAGAAGGAGTAATACTACAGTCTGTTTTCTGACCTTTTCTTGAGTAAATTGACTTTCTTGGATATGTAAGGCAATTATTAATGCTATAGACAGTAATTAAATCCATATGATATTTATTGCACACACACACATATACACATGAAATTCCACAGTCAAGTAGCCAAGAGTGATGTTAATCAGAGAACCAGCATCCTTCAGGATAAAGCTTTAGGAATCATTGCAGAGAGCTCCACCCCTCCAGCTCAGGGAGCAGCTGATGGCAGTAGCAGGGGATCATTTTTATGGGGATAAGCAGAATATAGGATGGCAGAGTTTCCCACTGAGAAACCAGATAGCTTTGAGCTCCACTCCTGGCTCTGGAGAGGAGTGTGCAGAGCTGTATCTGCCTTTCTTACATCCATGTGATCATTTCTGTTCAGATACACCTCAGTCTTGCCTTCTGTATACCCCCTTCTCAGCCTCAATCTCTGTGTTCATACAATCTAAGTCTATTGGCTTGGGTTTCACACCCTAAAAGTAGATTTCCTGCATGGCTATTTTCAGACCTCTAGTTTCTTTCCTCCAGTGTACTTATCCATAACTCTATGACCCTTCTTTATATTTTTGTCAGCCTCTTTTCCGCACTTTGCCTTCTAGTCGTCCATTCTCCACAGAATTCTTGTCCTAATCTCTGTGTTGTGAATACTGCATACATTTTTTGACATCACCAGTCCTCCTAAAGCTTGTGACAGGTTTTCAAAGGCTGCCCACTACTCCACAAAAATTAAACTCCCTACCAGCTTCTATACCATTTTCTTTAAAAATCTGGTGTGAGAAAGAGGCATAAATTTTATGTAATAGGCTGGCTTGTAGACCTCTCCTCTAGGAAGAAAACTCAACTCCGTTTTCAGATTGAAGCATACAGATGTGCATGTTTTATCACTTCAGCAATATGATTCAAAATATGATTTTGCTGGTTAGGAATGTGACACAATACCTGTCATATCTACTGGCTGGACCGCTGGGCTGAGACTTGATTCTTGTCTTTGCTGTCAAAAAAATATCTGCATTTGGCATTAAAAGTCATGAAAATAAAACAGAGAAAGATTTCTGGAGAGGCAGGGATCCTTATTTTCCCTCTTGTAGAAACGGTTCAAGCCACTACACTATCAAATAAAGCTCTTTTCTGTGTACACCTTGCCCAATGTACCTGGCACTTTTTCTCTACCATCACAGAGGTGGTATCAGACTTTCACATGAAATGGAATTCTCCTATTTTGAAGCAAACCTGTGGGCTAAGCCACCTGACTGTCAATATTAGACCTTTCCTGCAAATTTTCCTGCGACTAAGATAGTCTTACGAATCTCTGAACGGCTTTGTTGGTGCAAAGATGAGTCAAACACCTCCAACCTTCCTAGCAAATTTTTTTGTATACAAATGCAACTATGAGTAAGGCACTGAAGTTGTAATCACACTAGAAAGTGTCTGAGGCTGCACTTAGGTTTAAATTTATCAGGATTGCCTTGTGACTTCCCTCAAGAATATTCCCGAAGGAATTGGGAGTCATGAGAGTACAACAGTTGATACAATAGGAAAACTGGGGTAGCACCCTGAAACAGCTTCCAAAAAGCCCCTCTGACAATGTTCATGATCCAATGGTGGGTAAATGCCTGCATCAGTGGGAATATCTGAACTATAGCTGTGCAGGGGTGCTACAGGCCTTCTTCCTGCTTTTTCAGAGAAGCATTACACAGACAGACAGCACCAGCACCCTGACCCAGCTCTCATCTCTGTACAAGCAAGATATGTCTGTGCTGGGATTTCTGAGAGTAATTTGAGTTTCTGGAAACTGGCATTTCCAGGAGGAATTCTCTATTTCTCTGCAGTGGCTGATCCTGGAGACTTTCTCCTGTCTTTTCCATCATTAGGGTGTGGTTGCTTCACATGCACTGAGATGCATGCACAGATTTCCCCTGACATGGGCTTGTTGAGAACCAGGGACGTACTTCAACATTCCTCCAGTCACAAGCACATCCATCAGCCTTGTCCATGCCCACTCAAGGCTGGGCTGGTGGGTGTATAGTTGCAGAATTTACCCCAGTGATTTGGCTTTTATACTGCAGAAATCTCCTCTTCTGGTCCTGCTTTATAAATATTGGCGCTGGGGTTTTCAGTTAAACTAGATCTTTCATTCATGAGCTCTTGGGTTGTTTTACTAGAAAAACAGTTAATATTTCTGGTGAGGGCCAAAAATAGAGTGAAAAGACCACAAGAAGTATTACATTGTCAGCAAGTCCTGTATCCTCCTGCTTATGACCAGATTTTCTCAGCACCTGGAGGTGTTTGAGGTGACTATTTTCTATAGTAATTTTGAAGAACTTCACCATTACTGGTATGGTATTACTATTGACATTATCCTGTACTACTGAAATTTGGCATTGGAAAAGCCCCAGGCCTGAGACCACAAGCTGGTTCTGTAGACATTCACTGGCCAAGGCTACAAGCTCCAAAAATCCAGAAGGATGACTGATTTCCTTTAGGGTTTTCCCCTCAGAGAGCAGGGTCCCCATCTGCTCAGCCAGGTTTGGTATGGAGATACATGAACTCAGCACAGCTCTGTGTCCTCTCTGTTATCCTTGTGGAGGGATTTGGTGCATGTGAGACTGGAACATGGACAAGGCTCATTTGCCTGCCCATACATACTTAGTGCTGCTTGGGATGCTGTGGGGTATCCAAGACACCCAGAGAATTAACATGTATGGCACACAGCAGAGGGAAATCTGTGTCCATAGGGATCCAGATAATTCAGGATTCAGAGACTTAAGAATGCTACAAATGCCACGAGATGCCAGGGTGTTCATGGTGTGGGTTAGTTAGGGATGAGCAGGTGGGAAATTTGCCAAGTTGTTCATCTGACCCAAAGGTCTGAGGTGAAAGAGCCTTGTGGGAACTAAAGAACTGGGGAGACAGGGAAAAGTCCACCTTGGGCTGTTCTTACTGAGATGATTCTCAGAATAGCTCCAGAAGAGGGGTCTTTACCCCTAAGCTTTACCAAGCTTTTCCAACAAAGTACATCAGAACTATCACAGCTCTGTTTTTTCTTTAGCCAAATCATATCCTCATTATGTTTGAGGTTTTGCTTTTGTTAAAAAAAAAAACCAAACTGAAAATCTGACATCTATAAATAAAATGTGAAGAAATGAAATGTTTTTACATGTGAATTTTCAGAACATTTATCCAGCTTGATAAATTTGATATGAAAACTATAAGTAAAACATAAATAAAAACATATAACAAATCATGGCTCAAGTGCATTGGGGACATAACTCATATTTTGCAGAAATTAATATTAGGAATTTATAGCACAACATTTTTCAGTGTTTAAGTGTGAATTATAAGTATCTAAATAGTACATTGATATTGAATTCTTCCACTTTTTAACCTATTTCAATGATCAGGTATTAGGGCAGGGTAATAAAGTTGCAAAGATGTAATGCTTCATTAGTAGATTATACTGTCCATATGACACACCTTATCACAGCGTTAACAAAATTCTTGCCAGTAATTATGAATTCACTAGAGAAACTCCTTATTGGGAAATTTTATTGATTTCAAAACAGAAATCTTCTTCTGGAGGTCATTGTAGCTTCTTAACTGTTCTCAGGAAGATGAAGACAGAACTCCCATTGCCTTCAGCAAGCATTAATCCACCCTTTCTTACTGTTCCTACAAGACAGACACTAAGGTTTCCAGCAGACAACTTTCCATGTTTGTCTGCCCTTGGAGCAGTTACAGTCACTCTGAAATTCCCTGCTCTTTGTTGCTGCTAGACCTTGGACTCCTATGAAAATATGTAAATATTATACCTGCAGCATATGTCTGCTGCTGGTGATATGAATACCCCATTGGGATGCTTCTGTAAAAGCAAAAATAAAATTAATATTTTATTCTTCTAAATAAAATTTTGAAAGAAAAGTATCTATTTTTGTTGGGAAGAAACGTCTAGGAAAATAAGTATATACATGGCATGTATTCTTATGGTTTAACAGATAAAACCTGTAGATTTTGAGATAGAATTTTGTTAGAACACACCAATTCTTTTATACTCATACCAGTCAAACAGCCAGTTTGCCTTCTTATTGCAATTTATATTGAAAGTTGTAATTCTTCATAATTATTTTCTTTGTGAAAACAAGATTGTTAATAGCAACTGTTTAGTTAAGCAGTGGCACTGGTTTCCCACTGGTTGACAAGACCCTTCTCATACACAAGGTCTAATGCATATTTCAAAGGCAGGAATAGCAATTTTCTTGTTTGGCAGTCCCAAATGTCATTTTGCTGCAGCACCTATGCTAGGAATGGATACACTTTATGTTAGTGTCCAGGAGGTTTTCCAATTAAATGTACCAAAGCTGACAGGACTTGAATGAGTTATCTTCTGCTTTTATGTCTTTTTAAAATTTGACTGCCTTATTTTTTTTTTAGCACTTCTGCTGGCTTGTTAGCATAACTTAGACCTTTTGCTAACTTACCCAAAGTGACTAAACAGTTGCAGTCTTATATGCAGCTATGACTTAATCTGATATCAATAGCAGCTTGATTCCTCAACAGATTGTATATCTGTTCCTACATATCTGCTGAAATCCCCATTTGGTCAGTCATATTCTCCTGTTATAATGAAATAATCATTTTACTCAGGTAAAATCCTAAGAGTGAATTAGTCTTTTCGTTTCAACAAAAAAACCTGCAACATTAAGTTTGGGTATAAATAAATATAATCACTAATGATCATTGATAAATTATTAAATACATCTTATTAAATTATTTACAATTGTAAGGGAATAAGTATTTTTTGCCAACAATTAATTACATTTTAAAAGACTCTCTGATTTTCCTAAAATAGTGTCTGCCTTAATGGTGGATTTTACAGTTTCTTAGTGTTCGTAATGTGTCCTTGTGGTCTTCAGAAAATAATAATTTTATATGTTCATAAAGATAATTGCTTTTATGAACTGATATCAAATGTTTGTCATTTTTCTACCCAACAGAGAGTGTCTAAGCTGTTTCCTTTCTTACTCAGTTTATTTCTATCAATTATTTATTTCATGCCAGTTTTTCTAACCTAATCAATTTTCACACATTTTTTTCCACAGTCAGGCTTGAAAAGTAGCGAAAATCCAGTTAGCCGAGGTTATGACTCCAGTTATACAGAATAAGGAAATCTGATATGCTGTGATTTATTTTATCAAATGCCTACTGAATACTGAAGAAAATTTTCTGCATCTGATTTCCATGCGATTTAAAAGTCAATCACACTGGGCATTTGATATTATTAATATTTTTTGAAGCCAGGCCTTTCTTTTTCATCTGTTGTATGCTAGGGAGGGGTTTTGTTTGCAGTTGCCAAAATAAAAATCCCCGTTTTGTGTTCTGTAGTTTAACACAGTGAGCAAAGGATATGTTGCTGGATCAGGAATATTTGAGGATACCAGCTGAAGGCAGCAGCTCAACAGCCAGGTGCCAGGCAGGACATTAACCTCAATGTCAAACTGCTATAGCTTTTCATTTGATGAGCTCAAGTCCATGATGAAGACCCAGGCTCCTCTGTTGAGGCAGTGCAGCTCCCTTGATGGATGTCAGGCATGTATGGCCACAGTTTCCTCCCAGCAGAGAGGATGATTCTCAACCAGGATCTAGAAAACAGCCAAGCTTGTCTCATTACATGTCCAGAGGCACTAGAGTGACCAGGGTTCTCAGACCACAGCAAGTATGCCTGGACATGACCATGCTCTGTAAAAACATTCAATTTCTTTTGGAAAAGGTGAAGGAGGATACGGTGGGACCCCTTTCACATAGTGCTGCAGTAACCAAAGCATCCTTTGGGGCCTTGGGGTATCCATCCTAAGCAGACACATTGCCCCCACAGCTTTTCCTAGATTTTAGCCTGAAGGTTTTTTTGGTTAGCTATTCTCACCTTCTGTTTTGATTCTCACCCTGTTTTGATGTCTTCTCTGCATGTTAAAGCAAGTTGGGACAGTAAGGTGGTAATTTAATAGCTCTTAGGCTCTCAAGAAAAACAATCGCCTTTTTCTGTTTCCCTTTTAATGTGTGTGTTCTGAAAGATGTTTAGTAAGACCTACAGCTATATACCTATGCAATGGCAACCTCAAACGCCAGGATAAGCTCGCTCAAATCTTGACTCAAATGTTGATTATAGCTGCAGTAGGTATCCTTTCTGCTCTTGGTACCTTCAGATAATATCAGATGATGTTTTGTTGTATAGAAATTGCACAAACAGCACTAAGCACACAAAAAGATCATAGAATTATAGAATGGTTTGGGTTGGAAGCATCTTAAAAACCACCCAATCCCCTTGCTGTGGGCAGGAACACCTTCCACCAGATGTGCAGCCTTTGTTAGGGAGAGCATGTATTTGAGTAATGTCACAGACAGATATCAGTAGGTGAAAAGCCAAATAAAATGCAAGCAGGGTGACATTTTGTCTCTCAGACTTGCCTTCACAACTTCTTTTTTTTTTTTTTTTTTTTCCCCTAGGTCTGTAAAGGGGTTTTGCAGAGGTTTTTTTTTTTTTTTACTAAAANTTGCAGAGGTTTTTTTCTGTTTCTACTAAAACAGGGTGTCTTGAAGCTCCAAATGAAGAGGGTTTAGCAGCAAGGCAATTGATAGGCAATAAACAACAGCAAAGGATTCGGTTTTCAGATATACAAGATTTTGAAGCATTTTTGTTAAACCGCTGTCATAGTTGGAATCTGGAGATTATCACTAAGTATTATCCCTAATGTAATTTCTTTCCAATCGTCATCCAGAAAACACAACTGGAATTATGAGTATCTTATTGTTAGTGAAATTGAGCAGACATTGCTATTTAAACAGAAGATAACTTCCAGTTCAGTCTCAACAGTTCATGTATTCAACATTGCTTCCCTGAGTTTATACCCTTGCTCTGGATAACCAGTCCTACCATTTGTCCAGAAAAACCCGATGTACTCTACTTTTGCTATTTACTTTGGTGTTGTTTTAAGTATTTTTACTCCTACGAATTGAGGAAGTGATTTGGAAGTGTTAATAAAGCAGACAAATGCTGGAATCTAGATATCTAACTTGGAAGCTTGGAAAGAAGTTTTAAAGATCTGAGCCATCAGTTAGAGATAAAATTTAACAAATGCTGTTATATATTTTTATTGCAGTGATCACGGTCTTTTTATAGTTTTAAAATTTTTGTTTTCACACTCAATACATTTCACAATTAGTTTCATACCCAATCACATCCAATTTTGAAGTCTGTTTGGCTAAAATAAAAGGCATCCATCCATACATGAACACTTGTGATGAGAAACAGTCTTCTGCTGGATGTTTATAGCCTTCATATATTGGGTCTGTAGGTAATTTTCAATTGAATTCAACCACTGTTAAAGTATTGTGTTGAATTTTGCAATGATTACTTGCTTGTTAAAAACAAGTGATTGTTTTCTGTTCTGATTTAATTCCTTGCACTACAAAGAAGCTGTCTGGATCTGTTAACATGTACTTGCACAACAAACTAATTTGGTCAACTTTCTTACTCGAAAAGTCCTTTATATTTTTCCTAGATTGTATAAACTAGGATTTATGCAACTGTGAATACATGCAGGGAAATATAAATCACACACCACATTGCACATCATTATAGATTTGTCCCCTGTCAAATAAGATGTATAGCAACTTTGAGCTGGCCCAGCTTGTGTTGGCCAAACCAGATAAAGATAAATCCTCGTTAAAGTAGGAATTATGAAACTTTTAACAACCCAGTCATTAAATGGAGGTTATAAGACAATACTAATGATATCCAGCAGAGAAGATACAAAAAGGTGTGGCAGAACATCTCTGCAATATGCAGGAGTGTATATCTTATCCCTGTAGCTAAAAATCAAATGAGAGAAGCAGAACTGCATTTTGGGGGACCTTAATCCTGGGATGAAGTGCAGTGTCCTGTAGTGCACTGGGAATGTTATTTATTGACAAAAGTGAAGCATGGGATGAAAATATTCAGTAACACTGGTAAGGGGATAACTCTCCTGATATATCAGTATAAGTCATATATTCATTGATCTCAGGGATTGTCTGAGGAGTTCTGAAATAAGAGTTTAGAGGCACAGTAAATTTCTCTAAAAAGATGTGTTTTTAAGGCAATATGAAAGATTTCAGTAGCCTATAAATCTCAATCTCTGAGAATGATCTTTCAAACATATAAGTACCTTTCATCTATGCTACAGTATATTTGTTAAAATCTCCATAATCAGAAAGACATTTATTCATACCAACAGAGTGTACCCTGATTTTTCTGTTCAAAGTTAGCTCTCTTTAATGCCCCATTCCTAAAGGGCATGTCTTCAGTGCTCACTCTGCATCAGATTAATGAGGGCATCTTTTACAAATGGGGGCAGTAAATCTTCTCCCATCCCTGATTCACTGCCAATTTTTCCCCTTCAGGATTTTTCTTTTTTTTTTTTTTTTCAAAATGAGAGACTTTGAATAGAGTTTTCATTTCTGCCATAACTGGGCCACTACTTAAGTGAGTAGCTTCAGGAAATACTCTCATAGTCATTATTATTCAAAATACTCAGAACCATAGCTCTGAACTACAGAAAAATTGTCAGGGTTGAATGACAAAGTATTGTTCATTCCTCCATAGTCAGCTAAGTACAAGCTTGCCTCAAAACTGAGTTCGGAAGTTCAACATGAGTTCAAATGTTATTGAGTTCACGTTTCAGTAGAGAAAGAGAGAATGAGTGATAAATGTTTATACTAGAGCACTGGATTAAAATATATGTGTTATGGCTTCTATATCTACTTACAGTTATATCTGAATACATTGCACTACTGTGACTGGGCAAACCACTCAAGGGAGCGACCAGTGAAACATGAACAGATGGGAGTTGGCTTAAATCAGTGAACCAGTGGTCCTTGAAATGTGCAGGTGACTAAGCATCAGGGACTTGAAATCGGGATGTGCGGTGGGAAATGATGCAAACTGCTCCAAAATAAAACTCAGCCACATTAGTGACATGGATCATAGATGCTGGCAAATGGGTGCTGCACGTTTCTCCTGGTGGTGTCTGATCTCTTAAAATTTTTTATTGACTGATGAAATGACAGCTGCATATGTGTGTTAAGATAAGAGTAGTGAGAGATGTTTCTGCCTGAATAAAGGTGCAAATGAGATGATATACAGAAGTCAATAATTTGGAATTTATTTAACAATGAATGTGAGGTAGTGAGATAGAAAGAAACAGAAAAGAAAGGAGAGAGAGAGCAGAAGATAGTCACCACGCATGGATACCACCAATGGATCCAGCATAACCCCTTTGGTCCTCCATTGAAACAAAAGCTAGAAGGATATCTCGGAAGGTCACTGACTGCCTTTCTTAGATCTGAAATAAGATATAACACAGTTTCTGAGCTACTCCTAACCGACACTTCTTTAACTGGACCTGTTCTTCAAAATCTCCAGTTCCAGGAATTCCACAACCATCAGTGATAATTAAATTTAAAAATTAAATTAGATAAAGTGTTCAATTATCTTGACATCAAAAAAGCTTTTACAATGTCTAATTTAAATATCTCGTTATAAATTAGTCTGAATTCCTCTTGCTTTTTGATCACTCCAATTAAGAACAGTTGATTACTGTTCAAACAGTCTCAAATCTCTTAACATGATTATACTGTCCTGTTTCAGTCTTCTCTTTTCTGGAATGAACATTTTCTTCAGGTTTTGCTGCAAAATTTTTAAACTACTTTTTTTTTCTTTATCACTTGGGGTTTCCTTCCAGATTATCCACAAAATTTTTAATGATGGTTTACAAAATGGAACCTGTAGTTGTCATCATGTCTCTAGCATTTGTTCCAAGGAGTGTAATGGCTGTGCAGTATTGTAATAATTACTTGTGTGTTAATATTTAGCTATCAGTAAGTCTTGTATTTAATGACATTTTTATTCATTTCAGAATGAGACTTGTCTCTTTTGTGACAACATCTCTAACACTGACTCATTTCATGCAACCCCCCCAGCCTTGCTTGCAGTGTTGTTAGCTAAACAGTAAATTATGCTTTTTATCTCATTTTGCATTTGTGATTTTAATTTTTCTTTTCTACCTGGAGATCTTTTAGTTTGGTCTTATTAAATTTTATTAAATTATATTGATTTAAGACTAGTGCTCTAAGTTATAAAATTAGTTCTCAGTTCTACTTCTGACCATTGAAGTGCATGTTCTACTTCTCAACATTGTCATCTGCAGATTTCATGGGGCTATCCATTTCATTACCACAATATTCAAGGCTTATATTGAATATTAAAGGAGAGGAACTTTCGTAGGGACTCACAATTTGTCAGGACTTCCCATTTTTTGAAAGCAAATCCTTAATAAAACCACTTCAACAATATTTTCCATATTTACATAGGAAAATATAGGGACTGTGCCACAAGCTTTACTAAAGCTTTACATATTGATACTTTTTGATATTGATATTGATACTCTTGTGTGCTTTATGCTCAAGATTTACTTATTGTATCTTCTATTCCTACCCTATCCACTAGACCTTGTTACCCTACTGAGAAATGGAACTAGAGAGTTGTGACTGCTCTTGACAAATCCACATTGTTCTGCTTTTATTACTGTACTATCCTTCAAGTGCTTACAACCTGAGGTTTAGGAATTTGCTCCAGCAGCTTTCCAGGAAAAAGTTTAGGCTATTTGGCTCATAGCTACCTGTTGCAAAGGCTGAAACTATTTAGGTCTACTGGTGAACAAATTAAGGAAAATTATATCACAGCTCTGAGTACAGCTTGAAAAGAGTAGCAACTCTATAATTTGGATTTCTGAACAAAACTTAGATTTTTGGATAAAGGAGCTGTAATACTACTATGGTCATACTATTGCTTTCCTGTGCTGTCAGTTCCTGCAAATGGTATCTATTTCTTTTACATTGACACAGAAAAATAAAAGTCATCTGAATAAGAGAAATGTTACCATTCCAGAGAATGTGTTTGTATATCCATTAATATTTACAGCTGGTTGGAATAGCAGTATAGACAGTTTCTACAAGCAGAAACTGAAGGAAAAGAAAACTTCTTGACCTTAAGAGAAGTGGAGCAAGAGATATATAACAGGTATGATGAGATCACTCTCTTGGCAGAGAAGCAGGTCATGTTCAGGAAACAGATTTCTCAAATTCCTTGTGAGTCACTTTTGATAGTCCTGCAAGCTTTCTTTCTGCAGGTATCTGGATATTTCCTTTCTTTTATCCACTCTCCATACAAAAATGAAAGGAATAGAACTCCCATTCTTACATATTTCATCTCCAAATAATTTGGTATAGAGATCTATATGGACTAGAGACCTATATACTTTCTGATTATATTTGTACCATGGTTTATACAATGGAGCTCTGATACTAAGGACACTATCCACCCATAAAATATAAAAATAATTATGTGAATGTCAATACTGAGCAAAAGGAAGGAAATTGTTTCTGCTCTCTTCAGACAATTATTCTTGAAATACAGCCTAGGCTACTTGAAGCATGCAGAACTCCAACTAGAACTAAATTGTCTGAGGAGAGTCAATCATGATTACACTGTTGAAAGGATTTATATAGAGGGAGATGCATAAGAAAAAAATCCAAGGGATGTGAGAACAGTGTGAGAAAATGCCATGCTGTGCCATGCCATACAGAGGATAGTGGGCAAACAAGCAAGAGACAGAGAACAAACTGAACCTAAGCAGGTAAATCATGCTATTAAGAGTGTTAGTGCTGTGTTCTGGTCCCTGCTTCAGTAAGATTGTTCCTTGTCTCCTAGAAAAGGGTTATTTACTGCTGGATCCATTCTTGAGTGGCAGAGCCAGCAGGTCTCAGGAGCAAGTGTGGACACCTTGTCTTGGTGTGTCGCTGCCAGAGGCCCAGATACAACCTGGCTGGGATCAGGATCTGCTCTCAGCAGATGTAGCAGCCATCATGCTGAAAGGGAGCCTGAAGCCCATGGGGTAGGAAAAAGAAGGGTTGAGTTACATTTCTTATTCTTTTCTGTCTAGCTCTCAGAAAAAAAAAAAAAAAAATGAACTAGTAGCAGACATCTCCATACTTGCAGAATGGCAGCTAAAGGACATTTCAAATGACACTTAGGCAACCAAATAGAGCCCCAAATATCTCTCGGCGATAATGAGAATGAAATTATGTGTTTTAAGTATCCATATTGGTTTGTCAACAATCTGAGTAGAAACTGAAATGCTGTCTGAGTGGTGCTGAACCATGAAGGTCTGGTCTCCAGAGATGGCTTCCAAAGGCACTCATTCTTCTCACTGTAGACAGGGGAGATTCATATCCCCTCCACCTCAGTCACCCCTCAGGCAAAAGAGGTAGACAGCAGCACTGCTGTTGGTGGAGCTACCAACTGAAAATAAATGTCCTGAAGAAATTATGGCACTTCCCAAACTGGGAGGGGGTTTAAGCAAAGGTGTCTGACAGCAGTGCCATACTTCAGTGTGCACACCTGTGGGCAAGAAAAGCACCCTTGATCCTGCATACCCCAAACTGTCCCTCCAGGTGAACTCACCAGGATGCCCATTCTCCCATTGCTCATGATAGTAAGAAAAAAACCTCAGTTAATGCTGTCTTTGAACAAAATATCCAACACAGGTGCTTATACATTGGGACAAAATAGAAGACAGATAGGAAAAGTTGTGACTGAATTCAGTTGCTGTAAATCACCATAAGAAAAAAGAAAACAAAGAAAGAAGAAACCACAACTATGCATATTCAGCAAAGCTTTCACACTGAGTGAAATCTAGGCATTATCAGGAGACAGGTATTAGGAAGCTTCTTTGGACTCAATTTTTTATCCCTTGATACAGGACAAATATTTGCTCTCATTTGTCTCAGCTGAGGGCCCCAGGTTACTTAAAATTTAGCCAACCTATTGCCAATCTGTAGAGTAAATACTACACATTTTATATGAATATTTGGCTGAATTGCCATAAAATTCTGTGATCTAATAGTATAATTTATCTTTTTTCCAATTGCAAATGGTATATTCATTTATACAAAAAGTTGTAGAAGAATAAGACAACAATACCTGCTGTGACACAACTGTGTCTACAGCAACATACAACAAATGAATTTGATAAAAAAACTCCAACAGATTATGAGAAGTTAGCTAGAATCTGGATTTTGAAGCACTATTACTACCACACAGTAAATGAGCTGAAAAACTGATGAGGAAGAATTTGGTAGAAGTTAGGCCTGGTAAAGAAACAAAGGAGAATAGTAAGAATTTAATCAAATGAAATTGTTTTTCCTTCAGACCTCCAGACCCTTCCTCAGCTCTGATGCCCTTCTCTGGACATGCTCCAGCACCTCATTGTCCTTCCTGTAGTGAGGGGCCCAGAACTGAACACAGGATTTGAGGTTTGGCCTCACCAGTGCCCAGTACAGGGGGACAATCCCTGCCCTGCTCCTGCTGATGACACTACTGCTGATACAACAGATAAAAATAAATGATATGTTGTATTGTTAGCATATTTAATAGAAAACTTACTTTCATCACAGAACCATGTCTGGTATTTAGCAATACTTAAATAAATTTTAAAAAATTAGAAGTGAATATAAGCTATAAGAATAATGACAGTTGAAACAAAGCACTCTTGTTTCATATATAGGTATAAAAATGCATGCTATGTATTTTAGAGAGGACAAGAGATACAGCAAATGTTACCAAGTGAAGATCTGACAAACTTCTGGGGATGAAGACTACTGTATTGTTTGCTAATTTTTAAGATAAAATCCATCAGTGTTAGAGTCAAACTATAGGAAGAAAAGATGATATGATCTGGTATTCCATTTCCGTATTCCTGTTAGCACAGTAAGGTGATCATTCTGGACAATATATTTCTTGATCTTATCTATAAATAGATGTAGACTGACTAATAGCAATTTGAATCAACTTTTAGAATGATCTGACGAAAAAGTCTTGAGCACTGCATTTCTAGGATAAATGTACATTTAGACATTTATTATATGTGTTGTGTGATGTCTATTTATTAAACATATACCCTCTTTACCTGGAGGGTAAGAGTAAGAGATTTAAAAGCAGCAGACTGGTTATAATTGAGATGTACTGGAGACTTATTTTTTTTGTCACAAAGCACTTCACACTCTGACATTACCACCCCTCTAATATGTTAGATGCAGTTCACTCAAAATGAGACTTTAGTAATGTATTTTTCTGCTAGAAATAAAACAGCTTTGAGATTTTTCTCACAAAATAATGGCTTTTGAGAGAAATGTTTTTTAATACAAGTAAGATTTTAGAGTGGTTGCTGAGAATCAGCAGCAATTGGGAAGATTTAATTGGGACTAGTGATGTTTTATCTCACAGAAATCCATTAAGTCTTGTTTGAAGCAAGAAATTCATAAATTCTTAGAGGTAAAATTGCATTATGTATTTTTTGCTGTAAATTCTTCCTTAATCAAAAAGTGATATCACTCCCAGTATCCTTAAACAAAGCAATTTCCTTCATATTTTTATTACTGTATGTGCTACCATTCTTTCATTTAGCCTCAACATGGCTTTCAAATCATGGAAATAATATTATCTTCATTTTTCATAACGAGAATTTTTCATAAATGTATTGAATTGTAGAGAAAATAAGTGTTTTGTCCAATCTGGCACTGGAAGGTCATGGCGGGATCAAGGATCAATATAGAACTTTCTGCTGGGTAGGATCAGAGCATGCTGCAAATCCAGGAAAATGTGAACATTAGCAATTAAATGAATGATATGAAATTACTAAGGCAATGATGTTACACAGCAGCATACTTCAGATCTTGCATTTCATACTGTCTTTATACAAGTGGATGCTCCCACTTAGAAGCATGGGAATCCAATTCCATGGGGCAGCTGTTTAAGTTACGTGTGCATATACTCTTTGGACCTACTGTGCTTGAGTCCGACTTTTGTTACCACAAGGTCTTGGCTTGGCTGTAAGGAGCTGTAGCTTTTCCCCTGCCTCTGTATCTACTACCTTCTGCTGTTTTTTTTTGATGTTGTTGCTTTGTTTGTTTGTTGGCCTAAAGAGTGGAACCGTTCACATCAAAATTTAAATGGTCAAGAGCAGCTGAGTAAAACCTTGCTGAGTTGAATGGAGAAGTTCAAATCTCACTGAGTTACTCTGCTTGCTTTCAACCAGCTTGGGCAGTCAGGTGTGGTTTGAATGAGTCATGGGTGAGTTTTTCAGAACTGTAACAACTGCAGACTAATTTTCATAACTTTCTTTTTTGGTAAGAACAAATAATTAGGTCATTTGGTCTGACTGCTCTGCCTGTTACTGTGCACAAGCTATAAAACACCCCTTCCCCATTATGTGGCTACACCAGTCTTCCTAGAAAATGAAGTCTGAAAGTCTAAATTTGGGAATGTAACTTTGACCTTGGAAGTGGATATAGTAGATAAAAGATACAGACATTCCAGTTTATGTGATACAGAAACAAACTACGATGTTTCTTGTCTACTCACAATCGTAGACCTACCCAAGAAATAAAAAAGCTACTTAGACCTCCTCCCTTAAAAGCAAAATAAAATTAATTAACAAAATGGTCAAATTTATAGCATAGTCTGTTCCACAGTATATTTTCAGTTATTCATTTTATTAATTGCTTGTGGAAATTTTTGGAAGCTTTTCCACTCTAGAATGTAAATTCCTTTGTGTCTTACCTGTTTCCTTGCAAAATGTAACCAGAGAAGGCAATATGCCTGGGTTTATGTCTTTTACCCTTGGCATCACACACTTCTGACCAGCATGTTTTCTTAGGAAGTGCAAGGTCCAGATACAAGCTTACGATCTGACCCTAACTCTCTTAGATTACCCCAGCTGAAGGCAAACTTTGTAGAGACACCATTTGTCCTCCTGTTATGGCTGATCATAGAGCCAACCCCATGGTGCTTATGAGGCACAGATGGGCAGGCTAAGGCAGCCATGGTTCTAAAATATCTTGTTATGGCACTCATAGCATGCCATTTCAGTTTGCTCCCAGGGCTGTTTTTGCATTTTGCATCTGATAAAAGCCAGCAATGACACTAAAAGTGAAGGCTGCGAATTCTGCTGTTTGTTCTGCCCAGAGCATCACCTGGTTTCTCATGGAGCATGGCAGCTCCCTCCCGTGTTTCTGGATCCTCCTGGGGCTTTGGTCGATGTTGTGTGCCTGTCCACTTGTGCACACATGCAAATGCTCATAGCCAGAAGTGGAACAAGAGGCACCTTGGACCTTACAGGACCTTACAGGAACCAATCAGTCACTTCAGGTGCCTGCAGAGGCAAGACAGAGGCTGAGTAGTCACTCAAACACAGTTATCCAGAGTCCTGCCCTGGTTATATGGAGTATCCTCAAGGGTCTATGCCATTCTAATTTTTATCCCCACAATACCTCAGTGCTCACAAGGGAATATTTACATGAAAAGCCCTTCAAATAAAATAAAAAAGCCCTCAGAATTAGGCAGCTTCTCTGTTGATTGCTCAGCAGCATTTCAGCATCCCACAAGTGCTAAATGTCTGTGTAGCGCTTATCAGAATGCCTGGCCTTTACTTCATTGCTTCATTGTGTTACCTAGAACATTCACTACTGATAGAAGGAAAAGAAGCTGTTTCTTGACTTTTTTTCACAAGATCATGCTCATAATGAATGTACCTATCACTGTTACTAATTCATTTTCCATGTTATTGGTACTGCAATAATTTTTATGAACATGGACATTTTAATAATTGATTCAATATCAGTTGTTCTTAACTTCCTCTCTCCTTTAATTTGCTTGGCAAAACTGTATTTAATGATAATCTAAGCATTAAGCATAATTTTACACCAAGTCTCAGCTTAGAAATGTCATTTCAATGTACATTTGCTTGTGCATCCTTTGTAGGAATACCAAAACCACAAAAACACTTTGCAGGTTTATTCCATCAAATTGAAATTATGAAAGTAATTCAGTATGCTATGACTTCAGACTATGTCTCAAACAGGGTTTTCTGGGAATAGAGACTAAGGGGGGTTGTTGGTTGGATTTTCTTTAGTCAAGGCAGTGTGTCTAACCAGAAAATAAATTCTCTTTAATTATACTTTTTAAATATTCTTTCCTGTGTGACATAACTTGAACTACAAGCTTAAATATCCTCCAAGTCACACCCTGTAAATTAAAGAGACTCCAGTAACTAGGCTAAGTGAATCCAGTTCATTCAAAACTCAGAAATGTCAGCCACATTTCTACAGGGCGAGAGAGCTATTTGGCTTATTCCTTTAGAGACAAACTTTAAAAAAACCAAAACAACACCTCAAGGCAAATAATAGCACTATTAGATGTGCTAGATGTTCTAGCCAGCTTACAAGAAATATGCAACTCGTGCCTTATTTCTGCCTGGCCTACTGCAAGAGGATGCAGCTGAAAAATCCTGTCTTTTCAAGCCACTTTTGGTCTAAATATACATTTTAGATTTAGACCTAAAGGCACACTGAAACTCCAGCCCTTTGCCCCACATCCTTTGAAGGTAAAACATGGTCAATCTGGAAATTGAAACTTTTCTTCCCTAAGTGTAGTCTTCTCCTAGGGCTCTGGAGGGCACCTGCATGGGCGTGCTGGTGTACAAGCACAAAATGTGACAAGAATCACATTTTGCCTCTGCTGGCTGAAGCAGTTACCACCACTGCTTTTCCTCTGGAGTCCTTTGCTAGCTCAGATCTGCTGAAATGTTGTGCATGAGGACCCTCAGACTCATCTCTGTCCAATTGAGAGGGATGATTCAAATAGTTCATATTTGATAAGTGTCCTCATTTTGATAAGAATGATTTAATGAAGGGCTCTGAGGAAACAGTAGCTGATGGCAGGAGTTACCAACAAACAGATGAGACAGTCACAGACCAAGGAAAAAGGTGATTTCTTTAGATCAGTCTGCCAGAAATGGGCATAACCAAGCACTAACACTGCAGAACTAATAAAATCTGAAGTGCTCCATTAATAAGTTGAGGGGTTCTCACCTCTCCAGGCCCAGGCAGCTGTCAGGCTCACAGTTCAACAGGCACAACTTTGCCAAGTTAAGACACATGGACAAAACACAGCTCATAATTTGTCACTGTCATCCTTGCCATCACAGCAGTCTGTGCTCTGGTTCAATGCAGCCTTCCTTCTCGTTTATTGTAATAGTGTGGGGAAAACCCCCAAAACAAGTAGTTTGAAAATGAATCAAGGAGATTTAAGAATTTCATGTGGAAAGGGGAAGAGAACTGTATTAGTTTGAACTCAGTCTTGATACAACAAGGTTTGTGGGTACTGATAATTCCAAACATGAATGGATTGGTCCTATGAAATGGAATTGGAATGAAATCCCAGTCATCATTCAAAACAGGGCATAGAGGAAGGTTTGAAAGAACATTTAATTTTTCAAATTTCCTACATTATCGAGTAAAATTAACATGTAATCCTCTTAAAGACAGTGTTTTAAATTAAGAAATTATGTTATATTTGAAGAAGTGATAAATAGATTACAGTTCTACTGACAGAGAAAATTATAACATGCAGCTTTTTGGTAGTCCCTTTCAGTGTAGCAGAGGGATGAGGACCTGAATGAGCTGAGTACCACAAGAAAAAGCAGCCGCAGGATGCAGCTCTTCTCTGACTTGGCCTTTTGTGATTGCTTGGGGCTGCTCCAGGAGGCTTCTCACAGAATAATGAGTTGGATTCCCATTCTGAATTGTCCCTGGGAGAAATCTTTCTCTGGGTTACAGAAGGAGCCTGAAAAGATTCGATCCTCACAGTTAAATATAGGCGTCATCCACAACCTTCCTAATGTCCTTTTTTAAAAAAAACCCTACTACTTCTCATGTCTTTTTTTCCATTCTCCCTGGAGAACATTCACATATCTCCCTGCACTTCCAGAGATGGAGACATCTCAAAAGAATTGTGATGTACTGCACATTTAGAAAAGGAAACACTGACATCTTGGGAGGTCTGTTCTACATAGAGATCTAAATGTGCGTATTAAAGAAAGAGAAGCCACAAGGGGCTACAAATATTCTTTTGATATCCATCTGAACTATTATTGGCACTACACTTTTCCCCTTTCTATTTCTTCTGATGATGAACCTCCAGTTGCAGAGCAGATGGGAACAGAAAGCTCTGTAATTTAATGCCCAATCCCAACTTGCTCAAGAAAGAAGGTAACGAAACAACACTTATTGACCACCTGCTTTATTCTGTAGTTGAACTTTAGTAGACTACAAAGAAGTCCAGAAGAAAGAAGAGAGGAGTCAGGAAAATAAGGGACATCTATCCCAGTATATTTTTTTGCTTTCTTCTGCTTTTAATCTTGTTATTAAAAGAAAAATGTTTCCAGTGGTACAAACAGCACTGATCTTTTTGAACACAGAATAATCAGAAATATGGAGTGTGACACTTCCTAAAGTCAAATAAATTTGATTCTCTTTCATATGACATTTTTCATCCCCTCCCACTTTTCTTTCTTCCTGTATTCTTCTCCACCTTCAGGTGTTTCCTTTTAATGAAAGGGCAGAATATTTCAGAAGAAGAGGTTGTGGGCTGTCGTGTCATTATCTGTGAGTCCAAAAGCTTGACATTCTGTCTTGAGAATGAGTTATAAAACACTTCCAGAGCTGGGCATGCATCTGAAACCAATTTGACCAGAAGGTTTTGCTTTGATTCCACCATTTACTTCCTGTGTTTCATTATGCTTTTGTAGCCCTTCACTTTCATAATTCCCATAGGCATCAGCAAATAAATTTAAATTGAAATGTATTTGCCTAAACAGGTATTTTCTATCTCAATTTACATATGACAAGCTTAATGAAATCTCATATGGACAACGTGCAGTGGTATACCAATTAGCTTTCAGAAATAGCTTGCTTTTGTTCGAAAGTTTAGGCAGTAGACTTTTTAGGTGTCAAAATATCTGGACAATATATGATTTGTGATATCGTTAGCTATTTGCATATTCAAATTATAGGACTACTTTCTGTTTCTTTGCTTCTCTGCATTAGAGAAGCTCAGACAGAATCACACAGAGAGTGTCAGAAAAGCCAGAAATGGAATTCACATCCTGCTGCCTTGAAGAAACTGTAGAAGAAACAGTGTCACATGTAGTATTTGTACCATATACTGATGTATGCAAAAGAAGTGGCTATTCCCTCTGCCTGCAACAAAACCAAATTATTATCAGTTTAAGAATATCCTTTTGTCATGACCTTTGTGTTTGAAAGTAAAGAACAAAGAACAAGGTGGAGGAAAGAAGTTAAGAAATGAAGAAATTAAGGAAGAAATTAAGAGGGAAGGGTATGTCTTCTAGGCAAGAAATTGTGATACGGTAGCAAATAATTTCTAGAAACATATAAGGCTTTTGAGCATTGGTTATTCTTCACGTATAGGACACTTCCTGATATCTTGAAAAATATCCCCCTAACATAGAGAAGGAATTTTCAGAATAATACAAAAAGATGGCTATGCCTAGGGTAAAGAAGGTCCTGATCAGCCAGAACAACCCAAAGATACAAGGCAAAGTCACTTTTTAAATACATTCTTGGGGCAAATCCTGTTTCAAAATTAACTCAGTAGAGTGCTGAAATAACATGCACTTCTTACTCATTTGACTTTTTCTTGTCAGTGCTGTCAAAATTCTCATCTGAAAAACCTTTTCTTTTCCCTTACCTATTTTGTTAACTATTCAACTAGTGAACATTTAAAATGCTAGATTTTTTTTGTATTGTATTTTTAGTAGAGATTTTTTTGTTTGCAAGGCAAAGGTCTTGACAGACACATGAGTTATTAATGAAAAACCATATTTTGAGAAAAGGCCGATTAAATCAAGGGATTTTAAGAATTGTATATATTCATACAGTGATCCTGAGACTGTGAGTAGGTCAAGAAGAAGGGAAAAAACTAAAAGTGAAAGGTCAGGATACAAGTTAATATTGCTACAAGATTTTCCATGATATGACAGATATTTAGTATTCAAGAAGGAAAATACATGTTATAAACTGGTTACTTACAATATAGAGCATTTTTCCAAGAACAACCCAAACAATCCCACTTCAAAATACTTTCCCGTTCTCTGCAATCTAGGATATTTTTTATGTTACATAGTAGAATCCTTTTTCTTGCTGACTGTAATGGAAGTGTCCCTGGGTGATCAGCTGACAACAGTAATCTTTCCATGATTATTCTGTACTCTAATTATTGGTTTGTCATATGTCTGGGAAAATAGGAATTAATAAAAAACTGACGTGGAAATCACACAGTTTGTAAATCAAAGCCTATGCAATAGTTTCTACTTCCATTTAAATTGATTTAAACCAAACTTGGCCCTCTTACTTTAGAAGAGTATCTCAAATTCTCTGTGGGGGAGCCCAGCATCCAGCCCCAAGGTTTTAAAAATAAATGGGTTCCATTTGTGTGAAGTAATGGCCAGAATTTTCCAATGTTCAGGGCACTTGAGAGTTAACAGCCTGAAGCAAAATCAGTAAGGCTTAGATCAGAAAGGCAATGAGTTTTGGCCTATGGAAATAATAAAGCACACATGCTGGAAGGGATCCCAGGGACTGCACATACTCTGCCCTTGTTAATTTTTCACGGCATTTTGCATAAAAAGGTACAAATACATCTCACTGCATGAGAACTATTTGTGCACGTAGAAATGGCACTTCAGCCTGGAAGCCGTTTTAAGCCGTCACTTTTCTTTAATTCAAAAGTACTGTTCACTGGAGTTGAGAACAGCACATTACACAACCTCTGTGCCCAGCCTGCGGATTACTGATGCAGCAATCTCTGCCCAGCCGCTCTCTGCCGAAGCAGGTGGGCTGCTGATTTTGGGAGAGGTGTGCTTGCACATTGTGGGATGCTTTCACACTGTTCAAGCAGTTTCTCCTTTAGGTTATGTGAGATGTAGCAAAGGGGGATTGTCTATGATACATAGGCAGCACCATGCACTTGCTGATCATTCATTCAGGTTCCCAGAAAGGGATTTCTCTGACCACATGAAGACATTTGTTCCGTAGATGACTTAGTGTGAAATGGTGAGTTAGACTGGCTGGCCAAGTCACACAACCAGCACTTCTAGGGCGTTAGGAGACACCAAATCCAGCAGCCTGATAGAGGCAAGGCTGCTACAGCTCCATGCCCCTGCATCCAGCCAGAAGAAAGTCTGTGCATGTGCACACAATACATGTGTTTAAATTAATGGGAAGCCACATAAATAATCAGAAACAGAAACTACAAAACCCACACAACAAAACAGCACCAGTGCCATGCTCTTTTTCCCTCAGCCAACATCCAGACCCTAGTGACTCCAGAAGCAAGGACCTCCTATTCTTCAAGTCCACTTTGACCATCCTGTGCACTTCTGATTCCCTCAGTATTTGGCTTCCAATATTCTCCTTGTACTCTCAGGCAAGTCTACACTAGCGCCTACACACGCTGACTGACACACCCACACAATGCGCACCCTGTCCTCCCGTGCTGCTGATACCACAGGAGTGTGGCCCCCCACATGAGACTTTTTGTCTCTCTTTCAGTTGCTGGCCCTCAAACCTGAATACACATACACACATGGAGTCACCTTGACCAGAGAAAAGAGTTAGAAATGGAGTTAAATGAGAAAACAGGACATATAGTTGTGATCAGACAAAATTTGTACATGTGGCGGGGCAAGTGTAGCAGTCAGCAACCTCTGTACCTGTGACCTACACATTTATTTCCTTATTCATTCTATTGCATGACTCTGCTATCTCCCCAAACCACCTTGATCCCTTTCTTTCCCCACATTCTGTTCTTCCCTAAGTATCCCTCATACAAACGTTTGTACAAATCCAAGATTATTTTCCCTTGCGCCCCACAGTGTCTCTCAAACCCTTGCAGGGAGTAACCCCCCACAGTGTATAAAGGTGATCAAGGAAGCATCTCCCATTGACCCACAGATTGGTGTCATGTCTGGAAAATCTGGCTGATGCTTTGAGACAGTCCTGGAATGAGCCAAATCCAGGTACTTAATTTTCTCTTTTCAGGTTAGTGGGGCTTCTCTTCCTGTCACTGTTCCAGTGTGTTCTGTTGTCTTTGGGGAATGAGCCTTTTGACACATAGGTCCAAAACAATTTTGAACTTGATGGTAATATCTGAAAAATATCAAATGAATGATGACATAAGAGTTCCCATACTCCCATCAGACGCCTACATAGATTAGATAGTCATGTGAACATCAGGCCTGGTGGTTGTGTTAAATATAGCAATCTGTATTTAGTAGGGAAGAGGACAAATATTTTCCTCTTTAAACCAGTGTAGATCCTTGTCCTCTAAGAATTCGTTTTATCACCATAAGCCACCCCATGCTTGCTTGAAGGCAGCTTACTTTCATGTGTCCATCCCACGTGTTCTTACTAGATTAAGATTCCTTTCATATCAGAAGGGGTGTCAGCACTTAATGAACATGGAGAACTCCATGTTACTACAGGCAATTCTAATCAAGATGAACTAGTTGAATAAAGAAGAGGGAAAGAATTATTATTAATTCTGCTATATTTGTAGAGGTAAGGCTCTATTATTCTGTACTGCTGATTTAGGTTAATCAGCTGAAATGCAACCTGAAAAATTGTTGTAAATACATAATTAGGACATCACAAATATACAAATCTATCAAAATACCACAGAATTTACCAGAAATAGTTCAAAGCCATCCCTTTCTACAGACAACACTATTTTTATATCGGAATTTTAGAAAGCATTGCTGATGGACATTTTGGCAAATAAAATTCCCACTATGATTTTAAAAGAACATTCTGTATTTAATCTTTCCAGATGTAGATGAATACAGATAATTGCAAAGAATATGATTTATAAACATGGGTGAATATTTTAAGGAGAAAAATGTGTTCTTCTAAGGACTAATTGTCATGCAAGTGTGACCAGAAAGCAGGAAAGCCTCCTGTTACACATCAATCTATATTTCATGGAGCAAGTCAATGCATATATACATCTGCCTCAGAATATGCCGATAAAAAAAATAACCCACAACCAACCAAACAAAAACAAGACAACCCAAACAAAGCCAAAACCTAACCAAAAATAATTCCCCTGAAAGTAGAACTTTCTTGAAATAAAGAAGAGATTGGTTGAAGAGAAATCAAGATCTATTTTACCAAAATTAAGGAATTCTTAGTTATTTCCCATTTCAACTAAATCTTATGCAGGAGAACCAGGATCTTCTCAATACGTAAGAAGAAAAACAAAAAAAAATTGATTTGCTTTAATTTTACAATGATTAAAGGAGTTTCAGTTATACCAGTACAGGTGAAAAGGGAAGTAAGCCTGATTGTTTTGCTGGCATTGGAATTGGTGACAGCTCATCTGAACAGTCCGAAAGAGATAAAGGACCATGTTAATAATTAAATAACATTGATGTTGACAAGTTTCAGCACTCAAGCTCATTTTCTGTCCCTCTTTCACTTCTCAGTACAGAGGAAGCTTTCTCTCCATTCTTTGGAATTGCCTAAAACAGAACTCCAGCCACTGTCAGCCTTACTCTTTTCATCTTTCCTCTCTGAAATAAACCTTTGACATGGCTGTGGTTTGTAAATTACAGGGTCACCTCCAACCCACTAATTACAGCAGATCCCAACACAGAACTCAAGGAGCACTTCTACTTGTTATGCTCATCTCGAGGACAACCCCACTGGGAAATGATGAGGAAGCAGTGACAGTACTGAATAAACTGAAAGAACTGAAGCTTAAGAAGTGAGGAAGTACCATTTCAACTGTAAATTGTAGGATGACGCTGAAACAGTTCAGATTAGATGTGAACCCCCTTTACTATAGATAAAACACTTCTTAGAAGAGCTGTTCTAAGAAAGGCATAAATTTCCTCCCTCACAAATCCTGAAACCCTGTCCTATCCATCCTGAGAGAAGAGCATCAGAAACAGCTCTCAGACAAGGAAGAAAGAACAAATGCTGCCTTCCTAGTATGAAACAGTTTTCTAGGCAGTTCATTGTTGGACAATTTCCAAATGTCACAGATGAATTAGATGGCAAAACTTCCCTTGACGTCCATGACAACAGGAGCATTGAATGACAAACAGAAGGGCAGGTAAATCTAGAAAGAATATTATATCATGTTTTGCTGTGATGGAAAGAGCATTGGCATCTGCCACCCAGTCTGATTTTGGGTTTTAACAGTACTTTTAAAATGTGAATTTAAATGAAAATGTAACTAAAGTATTGCATAAAAAATAAACCAACTTCCTTCCTCTCTAAGTCCAAAAGTTATTTACACTAGTTTTTGTGTTGCTACTGGATAGTGTTTTCCAGGGGGAGAACCACACCCACATCAATAACTGGATAATCATATTTTAGTAGCCTAGATAATTTAGATATTTTCATAAATAAATAAATTAGATAATTTCAACATGGTCAAGATGGCATTTACCTGAAGAGAGTGCTAGCAATTCCCTAGGAATTGTCATTTCTAGTTCACCAATGGGACCTTCTCATGCCCTCAGGTCCATCCATCCAGTAGGGACATTAGACCTCTCACATATGAAAACACAATCAGCCTAGCAGATTCCCATTTGGGAATGCTATTTTTGGTTCACCATCTGAAAGTTTTGGTAAGAAAGTAGAATAAAGCACTTTATGTGAAAGGAAGATACCTAAAAAGTATCCCTAAATCACAATCTCCATGGATCAAAAAAGAAGAGCACTGTGTATGAGAGGAGGAAATACAATCTTCTGAAGAGCTTCCTTGAGTTTTTCCCTCCTTTTTTTTGCACGTTATATGGTTTCTGTACATCACAGGGGACCTTCACAGGGACATTTCTTACCTTCAATCTTATGTTCAAAGAGTTATTTCAATTGTATACCAGTAAGGATGGTGATGTAAGGCACAGAGATTTCAGATTTGAAAATAAGGCTGAAAATAACAACATCGAGGGTGTAAAAAATAGAATGTAATTTATCTAAGGAAAAAGGATACCAGATTCAGTTTCATTGAAAGTGCAGCCTCTAGAAAAAAGGTATAAATAATTTGAAGTTTACGTGTTTAAGAGCACAACTTGGCTCTAACCAGGACAGGAGAAGATTGTGATTGTTCTGTGTCTTTATGCAGTATATTATTGGCAGAGTCTGAAAAACTCCCATTGTCAGAGCATTTGAGAAAAGCTTAAAAGCTGTTTTAATTTATTAAAGAGATGGTCCTACGTGTTTCTTTTTGTCCAGTATGCACAAACCGACGAATTTTCTGTCAAATATTCTCTTTCCTTTTCTCTTTTTCTGAGATTAGTTGTTTGTTTGTTTAGGGTTTTGGCTGGGGTTTTTTTATTTGTTTGTTTCACTAGTGTTTTTTTACAGATGTATCTGTAAAATAGAGTTAGATAAGGTTAACCTCTAATAGAGCTAGAGTTAGAGGAGCTGGTCTATCTATGTAAAGTAAATCTGTGAGAGATTGGATTCTTTACAATATCATTTCTTTTCCCAGTACACAAAGCTGGAAATGGAGAAATTCCAAAGGTGCGTAAGTGCAACCAAAAATAGGATCTGTAGGGTGATAGGATGGTGTATTTACAGATTGGGCAGGTCCTGTGCTGTCACGTCAGTCATGTAACCTGCTAGAGGGAAGTGCTAAATGGTGGACATAATACCACTCAACTATTCACTGGAAAAAGTCTGTATGTGAAGGAAAGAATATCTTACATAATTTGTGAAAAGCAGTTTTTATTTAAATCATTAGGATTACTTGAACTGACAGAAGGGATGAGTGAAACAGGCTAGGACAACCATGTATGCATTTCTGCCTTCAGATGAACTGATTTTGTGTGGCTGCATAAAATTTACTTGCCTCAAAAAGCAAAAGTAACGGTAGGATAAATCTGAATACTGCCTATGAAACCCAGATCTATACAGAGAGTATAAATAGACATTATTTAAAGGGGTTTGATGTGGTTAGATGCATGTAGGAAGAATGTGATATATGTTGTTTGAACACAACCATCAGTACAGAGAGCTTCTGGCCCTAAATTAGTTGTCTATTTAATTGTTTAAAAGTTGTGCTTCAAAAGGAGAAGGTACTGTGGACTGGGTACTAGTTTCCATATTATTCTTTGCTGACATTTCTATTTTCCTCTAGTCTGCATTTTAAAGTTTCTCAAGTTACAATATTCTGAATTTCTATACTTCTAAACTTGCAAATTAGTAAATGCTCAGGAAAGCCCTAATTTCACTTTATTACATTATATATTCACTATATTACACTATATCCTCCACTCCTCATGATATTGGTGTTGCTGTATTTACAGTATTTGTATGTTCACTTTAAACATTTGAAGATGAGGTAAAATTTGCATGCCAATTCAGCCACAATACTACCACCAGAGATGCTTCCCATTCCCTAATCAACATGTGCTCTCTTCCATTTCCAGATCTGCATGAGACTGATGTGCAGCAAGGTACTTACTTTGCTAGATATAAGAAGAGCTGCAGCAAACTTGGAAAATTATTTGGCTTAAGAGCCAGGTCTCCAAGTTACTCCTTGTGAGAAGATAACACCCAGCAATGGTATTTCATAACTGGTTACATCACGCATCATTTATGTAGAAACTTTCTATTTTGTGGCACTGGTAGGCTCAAAATTGGTCACAATATGAATGAAATTGCTAGGAAAATATGTCATTCAAGCTCTGAGCAAAAGGAAATTGTTACAAAATGTGGAATATATAAAAATTTTTAAAGAATGTTTGATGTTTTATCTTTGTATAAGAATCAATAAGAAGAGAGATTTAATCCATGAAACAGAGAGCTACTAACAAGGTTGAAGCGATGTCCAGTTGTTAGAAAAACACATTACTTGATGGTAGAATTACCTTGAGAAGGTTATGGGCTTGACAATTCTCTCAGACCTAGAGGGAGTTTAAAAAAGCGTGAGAAGATTGGTGTCCACTGATAGTGGGCACAAAGAATACAGAATTTATGGACCACAAGGGCATTTAGCAGAACTCCCAAGATAAGGAAGAAACTAACAAAGTTCTTTCAGCAGTTGTGCTGAAATCATCTCTCACTAGATAAGAGATAATTCCATGGAGGCTGATTGCTGACCACCCAAGAAACTCACCAACTCAAAAGAAGACAAATTCTGAGGATGCAGACTAATTAACATGAGAATTGAGAGAATCTTTAAATGATAGAAAATGGAATATTAATTAATAAGAGAACTAGGTAGCTTGTAGACAATGAATACTAATTCTTTGTTTGCTAAAATGAATAAATAGAAAAAAATTTTGATAGTTGCTGTACTTGGTTTGTGGAACACCACCAAACACCCAGGCTGCCCAACTCTGAAATAAGTAATCAATGTCTCTCGAATGTGCAGCTATTGGTTTGCTGTACTCTGGGTAACAAATCAGAATTTTATGAACAAAAATCTACTTAGGGCACAGTAAGACCTAACTTTTAAGCACCTGGTTTCTACTGTGACGTCTAAACATCTGCCTTAGGTAAATGGATTCTTCTTCTAACCAGAGAAAAGAATCGGTGACTCAGACTGTGACCCCCAAATCAATCACACTGAATTGCTTAAGGTCATGGTGAGAGGGACAGAGGAAAAGAGTGGACCTCACTCAGCAACCTCAGAACATGTTTATGCCACACGTGTTAACAACCCAAGAATCTCTCCTGCAAACTCATATCCCTGCTTTTTCTTTCTCCTAAAATGAAATACAGATCATTGTTAAGGCAGAGGAGAAAATGGGCAGGCCTTGCTGGAGGACAGATCACCATGTATACTCATCTAGCAGCTTCACTGAAACACCACTTAAAGCAGTCCTCAGAGACAGCTGTGATTGATAGACACATTGTCTATTCAAGATTGTGCTAACTCAGTTGGAAGGATGGAACAATATGCACAGTCCTGCAACAAAAAAAAAAAAAAAAAAAAGG
>VWZU01008862.1:382261-445738 GCA_013397095.1 Sterrhoptilus dennistouni | reverse complement strand
GACACCAAAAAAAAAAAAAAAAAAAAAAAAAAAAGGTGTGTTTCCTGAACAGAGGGTGAATCAAGGTGAAACAAACAATCAGATTGTGAGACAGAAGCAGTTTGAAATGTTGCTCTGATCAATGTACCAAGGGGAGTCAGAGGCATCACAGCCGAGGTTTTAGACATGGAGAAATGGCAGAGCTGTGTCATGGACACAGGTGTGCTATAACCTTACTAGATAAATTATTTTTGTTTGGGCTTGCTTTGTTTTCCTTGTTAACAGAAAAAAAAAGGTTGATTTTGCTACCAAACTGGACCTACAGCAATGTTTTACAAAACAACTTTAAGGGTGGAGTTTTCAGACAGCTGGTAAGCTGCCACCAAGATTACAATGCCTGCACAGCACATCTAATAACAGCAGACAACAACAGCCAGACAGAATATTTTCATAAAATAGCTTGACAGTATGTGAGAGACAGAGTTAATTTTGCCTGTTTTACCTCAGGAAAGATCTATCCTGCAAGAGCATGTTGAAAAGTCCTCCATATAAAATTCCCCTGTGACCAGTCTACTGGCTGGTGGTTATGGTATGCTCTGGAAGACATGAATTTAGATAGCTTTCAGAAGTAGAAGTATGCTGTATGTGAGAGTGCTCTATTCAGCTGGCTCTTCTGGGAGGAAAGTATCACTTTCTTCTCCCCAGGAGTTTCCAGAGACAGCCCTTTCCACCACTGTGTTTTGTAAAGATTACAATCCTGCGTGTTCCAACATCTTGCCTGGATTAGGCATATACTGCTGCATTAAAAAAGGGTGCTGTGAAAGGGTGAGCTCAGACATTGACCATCCCTGGTGCTCAATCCCTGATGCTGATTTGAACTGCTTAAGCCATCCCTCTCCATGAGAGAGAGGCTTGCTGTAATACAGTTTTTCCTCAGCAGCACAGACATGAGCCAGTCCCCACTATTTCCTCTCCACCTGGCCCCTTCCTCTTTAGCACCACTACACAATGAACCCAAGGGGACAAGAGACAAACAGGGTCTCTGGTGTCTATGGAGAAATTAATACACTTTAGCTTACCATACCACAAGTCAAAGTCTGTGTACATTTCCTTGTATGGCTTTACAGCTGATGGAGAAACAGGTACCTATAGAGGTGACACAACTCATCCCAGGGTTGGTATCTGCACTGTCAGCTCCCATGTCACTCCCAGATCCTGAAATCCAGATTATCTGTATTGGATTCCTGCCTTTGAAGTCCTGATGATGAACACTCAGTGTTTTCAGGAGGGTGATCCTGCCTGGACAGGAGCATGGCATACTGCACCCAAGGTCATCCCAGACCCACAACCTGGCAGGCCTCTCTCCTTGCTCAGCCACCCTGTACCCCAGTGTTGTCACACAACACATTCACATGGCAAAACAAGCCCCATGATTATTTCAGCTGCTTTGAACTGAATCCCACCCCTCAGAGCATTATTTATGAGGCACCATGAAAGACCTAGAAAAGGCCAGGCCAAAGCTGGCCTTGGGCAGTTTTCATGAAAAGGCAACAATGATGTGCCCATCAGGCAGTCAGCAAATTCCTGGTTTGGGGTTATCTCCCTAGGGTGGTGATGTGGGCAGTGCAAATCTGTGCTAAAATGTGTGTCCTAAGCATCACCCTCTTGAGTGCCTGTTTCTTTGTTCACAGGGTACCTAGGGTGACATGTTCAGATTCAGAGATCTAACTTTTACATAATTTACATCATTGCAGATGAACCTTGAAAAGATTTTTCAGGACAAGAACATTAAAAAGGCTCAGGAGAAGATAATTTCCAACATAATAAACAAACACATTAATCCTTATCAAATGCCACAGCATTTCTCCCCATACTGCCCATGCATTACTTACTATATTAAGGAAGGTTCTTCTGCTGAAGAGCACAACATAACAAAATTGCTCTGAAAAAGCAGTTAATATTTATTATGCTTGTGACACCATGAGAGTTTGAACGACTGAATTGACAGCTACAGTTGATGGTAATAGACCTAGAAGCCATTAAAAATTTGATAGCACAAAATAAGGTCTTCCATTCATCACCTAGTTCTGCCTAACAAAGAAGATACGATACTTGATGTGTCTACACTTTATGAAAAGCCCAGACTGCAAGCATACTCTTGAGCCCTAAATCATCTTACACAGTTGAGTTATAGAATATAGAGGAAATCTGCATTAACAGGGGTTGACCATAAATTCATGTGTTTCTTTCCATGGCTGGGCATACCAGGTCTGACCCAACTATAAACAAGCACCTGCCCTTCTGGCCTCATCATAGAGCTACTTTCTGGTGGACAAATTAACCTTTGGCCCTTTAAAAAACCTCATGATATTATATAATGTAAGAGCAAATATGAGTTTAAAAGAGTGAGATTTATTACTGCTTGGGACATGTGTAGTCTATCATTGCCTTGAACCCTGGTTGTGTGGAACTGCATAACTATGTCAGGCACATCTAAACATACACAGATCACAGATTGCATAGATAGCCATACTCCCAGTTTTTATCCAGTCTGTAAACTCTGGTTTTCTTTCACTTGCTCAATACAATGGCTTTAGAAATCATATAAACTCCATGGGGATTTGTATGCAGACTGAATGCTGCAGTTTGATTTGAAATGTTTGCAAATGAGCCAGTCCCTTCAGGCTCATGATTAGATTTGTCTTACAAGAACTCACTGCACCATCGTCTAAACATTGCTCTCATCTCTGGTTGATAAAACAAACATTTTCTTCATCTCCAGAACAGACTGATTTAAACAGTCTCAAGGTTTTTTACAATTCTATGTGAAAAAAAGCTAATAATGATTTCCTGTTCCAGAGAAAGAGCAGATCCCATCCATATGCTTAGATGGTGTTTGAATCTTTAAACATCTGGGAATGAAAGGCTAGATTCAGTTGGAAAACTTGAGAGCATTTGATTTGAGACAGGAATATCTTACAGAAGTGTAGTCTAGTTCTGTTCTCTAAACATTCATGTGAAAGACTTTGTTTTGAAAATCATTAAAGTAATGTAGGAAGTGATCAGAGAAAATTGTTATGGTCCCTTACCCTGTCAATTCTGGATAGGAAATAGTGAGCCAGCAGCCACCTGTGCAGTGATTTTATTTTTTAAATATGAAGAGGTTCCCTTAGTAGAACTTCCTAGCTAACATAGATTTAGCTTGTTCTCCTTTCTCCTTTACTACAGAAATTAAAACTTTCTATCTCTGTCACTTACATCTGCCCTTCACTTTCTAATTGATGTAAGGTCACAAGGGATATGTTAGCTGCAAATGTCTGTTAAATCTAAGGAGAAAATCTTTGTNTTTTTTTTTTTTTTTTTTTTTTTTTTTTTTTTTTTTCCAACTACATCCCTTTCTCTACTTAGTTCCTGGAACCAATTATAATGAAAAGGTTTCTACCAAATGAGAAGGACAGACTCATATATGAACAGCATGCTGAAACCAAGTCTTTTCTCATTAGCCCTCAGTTTGCTGTGCTTTATCAGGGTTCATAAGCAATATTTGAAGGCAGCAACAATCCAGATCATAAAATTAGTGCAAACTAAAAATCAGATAATTTTGGTAGCATTCAGCATATCATGACCTCTTCAGCACTCCCATCACACCAATTCCAGAGAAATGAGATGTAAAAATAGCTATATATGCCTATTTTCAACAATGCATATCAGGAACCATATGTCCAGTAATCTGTTGAAAGGGAAACTCATATTATCCAATTTACAGATCAGGAAGAGAATGTAAAGAACATTGTAAAGAAATCATGGTAAACTAGTTAATTAATAATTAGAGTGAAAAATATAAAGAGCTGCTATCCTTGAAAACTGACTGAGCTTTACAAATAAAAATAAAGAGGCGAAATAGAATCAGCAGCTGGAATAATAAAAGGAATAAAGGAAACTAAAACTATTAAATGCAGAAATAATAATATGCGTGAGGTCTGTTGAAATTACCTCAATTTTTCCCCCAAGCGAGCAGTTATTTTTCTCTGAGTGGGAATAGTACAAGGTTGGCAGGTCTGCATCCAACCCACAGTACCATAGCCAGGAGAAAAAAACATCACTAAAAACCTCAACACAAAAGGAGCAGCTGCCTGAAAAAATAAATCACTGCCAAAATACTCAGACAGCCTATTCAAACACGAGCAAAGGAGGTGAATACTAGCGATTGCTAAACAAACCAAATGAAGCAATTGATGCTCAGCTCTTGTGGTGCAAGGTAATAACAGTCCATGAGCATATCCACCCTACTGTTCCCCTTTCTGAGGGGTAGAGATTGACAGTGGAATTTCTCAGGTCTCAAAGGTTCTTGCAGTGACACTTGAACAAAATAAAAAGATGGACCAGACATTTTTGAGTTTTGGGAATTCAGGATTTACAGCTGTCTGGCTAATACCTCTCTTATTTGTGTTATGTCCTTGAGGTCAGTTGAGTTCCTCCACTGGGCTATATTCAATCCCTCAGTCCCTTCAATGTCCCTCAGTCACTTTCCTTCTTCATAGCTCTGTATATGCACTTCAAATTGATAGGACCCTGCACTTCAAGAAGGGACTCTTCTGGGTTGTGGCTTACAAAGCTGAACCAGAGAGGGAGATATGAGCTAAGGCTCACTGCCCTGAGCCCTCTCCATGACCCGAACACTTCATATAGCTTTGTATCCACATCTGTCCCATGCAAAGAAAACTTTGCAAAAAGGGGCAAAAAATATTTACAAGTCTGGGTTACCTTTTCAACACTCTGTGGTGGAGTCCATCTAAGGAAGTTCCTAAAAATTTCATGCATCCAACATCAGCCATATGACAACTGATGGGACCATGTGGTGGATATGAAGGAGTGTTTGACAGGTCCATGTGTACTGGAGGTAGACAGTGTCATACTGACAAGAGGCCCAAGTCTCACTTCTGGGAATGGGTCTAAGGCTTGCATACAAACAGTAGCTCAGAGTGCAGCCACAGCCAGAAGGCCAACAGAGTATTGGGCTTCATCAAGAGAAACATTGATAGTAAAACAGAAAATAACATCTCACTGCTATGAAAAAACTGGTGCAGCCACACCAGTGGCTCTCGAGAACTAAAGGGAAGTCCATGTATTTCTCAGGCTCAGCTCAAGAAAAATCAAGTAGAAGCAACTGAAGGATGAAGAAAATACAACATCTGCATTATAAGAAGAGATCAAGAGAGACAGGACTTAGAAGCAGAAATGAAAAAGGCTGGGGGGAAATCTCAATCTTGTAGTCTGTGGAGATGAGAAATCTGGATGGAATATGACTAAAGTTTGTAAAGCCATGAAACCGGTAGACAAGATAATTTAGAACCGTTACCCACCAAACTGTGCAAACTTTGAGTTACAGACAGGTTTTTAAACCAATAGGAGCTTGATTTAAAACATCTGAGAGAGAGTAACTCTCTCTAGAGGGTAGTGAGTCCCTGCAATTTACAGCACAAGAGTTTGTAGATGCAGATGATATCAGCACGTCCAGAAAAGTATTAGACAATCATGGACAATAGGTCCATAAAGAGATATTAAAGAAAGAAGTAATCTACTTTATAATATTTAGAAAGTCATGCACCTTCTAATATATAATTTCTAACATCCCAGCTGGGTTTGTGAGAGTATAGGGAGAAGAGACAGCAGAAAATGGTGGAGCTCCTCTGCCCTGCTGAAACAGCATTTCCTGTCATCACTAAATGGAGAGAGAGAATAGGGAGCAGGATAGACCCATGGTCTGACCCAGACAGGTATTTATTCTGTTCTCATGTTCTTCAGTGTGCCATGAATATGCACACTGTGCTAGGAAATTAATATTCTGTTGACTTCAACTATTTCATTACAAATGATCAAAAAAAGAGAAAAAGGGTCTGGTCTAACAATGATCATACTGAGTGGGAGTTTGAATTATCTTCCAATTCATAAATTAGAGCTTGACTAGAAATATAGCTCATCAAAAAGTGAAGAAAGAAAACAGGAAATTATTCTGCTATATTAACATGTTTAATTCTTTATGCAAGCTTTTGTTAGTAGAGCCCATGCAACTGCTGCAGTAAAAGAATACAGTTTATGGCATTATATATAGTCTAGAGGTGGAAAATGATCAGGTAGGAATATGATTATCTAGTATTCAATTTGTGTGTGACATTCAGAAAGCGGCAGGAAGTAAATAAGGATAATTCCATCATTATCGCATAGTGCTCACACTTTAATGCTTTTATAATGTACAGTAGTCTTTCTGGACCTTTCCACAGTAATTGCTGGGTCGACTCAGAGTGTCATCAATATTCTGCAAATGCATTATACTGCATAATGCTAATAGTATTACAGAATGATAGCAGGCAAACAATTACAACAAGAAGCAAAGGAAAAACAAGGAGAGGACCCAAGGAAGCACTGGCGAGACTCTATGGTGTGACATACATATGAAGATGGAAGCGTTGCATAGTTAATATTGTCATTTGTATGGTTTTAGCTGATGAGTTAAAAAAGCTATTCTACCCAATGTGTTGCCACCAGAAGACTTGATTCAGTGTGTATGTAAACATATACCTCTTCTGAGCATGTGAGGAAGACCACTGAAGGTCAGGTTACTGTCCACTTCAATAACAAGTTACTTTCATGGACTTCCAGATCATGGTCTGTGACATTAACATTTCTGGAAGTTGAAAAAGAGTATGTATCCTCAAATTTCAGATACAAAGCCTGAATTGTCTTGATTTGAAGAGGACTACATAACATTTCATGGTAGAAACAACTAGTATTGCATATTTCATTGACACTTATCTGTAAGATGTTGACTTGCAACCTGGATGTAGGTGACATATGCAGAGAAAAATAAAATCTCTTCATAACTGGGCAGGTTAACTGAAACTTGAAAAAAACTTTATATTGGAAATGAAATGTTCCCTTAACCCAGCAGTGCAAAGGAAGAAGTAGAAAATGTCTATACTCTAATAATCTCTTTTCCTTACAATTAATTGCAATCATTGCAGCAAAAACATATCTTAGGACTTTTCTCCTTTATATTCTTTTCTCCTTATATTCTTTTCTCCAGGCTGAACTATGCCAGCACTTTCAGCCTCTCTTGCTTGTCAGACTCTCCAGTCCCTCAGTCATGGTAATGGCCCTTCACTGGGCTCCCTCTAGTAAATCCATCTCTCTCTTGTTCTGTGGAGTGCAGAACTGGAAACAGAACAGCAGATAAGTCTTTGAGAGTGCTGAGCAGTGGTCAGGAATCAGCTCCCTTGGCCTGCTGGCAATGCAGTATAGGAGAGGGTTGACCTTTCCTGCAATGGAACATTACATTTTTGTCCAGCAGAGCCACTGAATCCTTTCCTACAAAGCTGGTCTCCAGTGGTTCAGTAACCAGTGTGTACTGGTGCACATGCTTATTGCTCCCCCTGCAGGAGCAGGACTTGGCATTTCTTTTTGCTGAACTTGATGAGATGCCTGTTGGCCCATTTCTGCAGAATGTTAAGGTCTCTCTGAATGGCAGCACAACCCCCTGGTGTATTAGCCACTGCTCTCGATTTTGCATCCTTACTAAAAGTATCTTATTCTAGGTCATTAAAGAACTTGTTAATATGTAGTACTGGATGTAGTATCAACCCTTGAGATCCTCCACAAGTGGCTGAGCTCCAGCTGGACTTTGTGGAGCTGGTCACAACCCTTTGAGCCCAGCACCTCAGCCAATTTTCATCCCACCTTTCTGTCCACATAATTCCCGTTCATCAGCTTTTCAACAAGGATGTGATGAGAAACTGCATCAAAAGCCTTACTAAAATCAAGGTAAACAACATCCACTCTTTGTTCCATATACTCCAACTCAGTTTTTTAATGCCAGAAAGTATGAAAATTATCAGCCATCATTCTCCTTTTGTATATCCATGCTGACTTCTCTCAATCACCTTCTTGTACTTTATGTGTTTGGAAATGGCTTTCAGAATTATTTGCTCCATCATCTTCCCAGGGTCTGAAGTGAGGCTGGTCAGCCAGGAGTTCCCCAGACTGTTCCTTCTTGCCCTTTTTGAAGAGCATAGTGGAGTTTACTTTCTCTCAGTCCTCAGAAAATTTGTGACAGTCATCACAGCCTTTCAAAAATTATCAGTGGTATGGTACATAATGTTTTTATGGTACAAAAATTATCAGTGGTATATAATGGTACATAGTGTTTTTATCTCAGTCTCAAGGGACACATGTTTTCTCTTTTCCCATGCATTATAATCTACTCTATTTCTTCCCACAATACAATAAGGAGTAGAAGTTTAAAGAGCTGAAATTCTTTCAGATTTCAGACTCAAAGAAAAGTGGTATGGCCAAAACCCTACTTGTAATTTGGTTTTTCCCAAAAATGTCTATTGATCTTATATCAGTTATTTCCTTTCCATATAAATTTTCTTGCTTTAGTTACATTCCGCCATTGGAGAATACCAAAGGAGTTCAGCTCACTGCCAAAGGAGTTCAGCAATTTTTTCTGCAGGAGTTAGCTGTAGGAAATATTAAAGGATTATTCTGAATGTATGGAAAATAATTAATTTGTGACTTTGTATCAGGAATACTGGTGTGAGGCTGCTTTCCTTTTCTAAAATTCTGCTAAACTTTTGAGTTCCTGAAACTGTTATGCACAGCCCTATACACAGCTGGAACTTTATATGGCTGCACCACTAACAAAAGTGACACTGTGCATCAGAAAAGCCCTGCAGAAGCATTTGTTAAGAACAAAGAGTCTTCTTTTGCACTGAATATTCTTGTTTCATGTGTTCTATGAATATACTTTAAAACACTATGTTGCTAGGCAATTTTTAACACCTCTTTTTACCACTTCATAGTGATGCTACTGTGTTTTTTTATTAAATTTCTTCCTCCCTCCAGGATTCTCATGAACTATAAACTCCTAAAATTGTTTCTAAAATGACTAACTTGATGTAAGAGAGGGAACTTGCCACTTTTGTAAAACAATAGGCTTTTCTGTTCCTTGAAACAAATCATGTTCTGAGTCTGCCTTTCTGCTAACAGCAGTCTCCAATGTAAGTATACTTGCTGGCTGTTCTCTGCTTTTAAAAGTTATGGTTAACTGCAGCCATTCTCACTCTGGAAGAGAAACAGAACATCTAACTCATGCTGCTGTTAGCAATTAAGAACAAACAAACAACAACAAAAAATGTGATTTAATGGCAGAAGACTACTTACATATGGACTGAGAGTTTGATTCCAAACAGAAAATACTAATCCACAGACACAGTCCTTAGAAAACAGCTGAGATGAACGGTTACAATAATGGATTTAGTTAAACTGCGCTTCTTCCATTTCTTCAGGGGGGATTTCCAAAAAATCCCTGGATCTCATAGCATGACCAATTCCTTTCTCCATGTGGTAGGTTGACCCTGGCTGGATGCCAGGCACCCACCAAAGCTGCTCTCTCAGTCTGCGCCAGAACTGGGCCAGGCAGAGAAAATACTCCTGAGTTGAGGAAAGGACGAGGACAGACCACTCACCAAGGGCCTTTATGGGCAAAGCAAGAAACTTAGGGAAATTAATTGAATTCGTTAACAATCAAAATTGGAGCAGGATAATGAGAAGTAAACCAAATCTCAAAAATATCTTCCCCACAGAAGCAGATATCCAACCAGCAGCCCATGGTAAAACTCCATGCTGGAACAGGTGGATGACCAGAAGAAGGCATGAGGGAAGCCCATGATGGAGCAAGCTCCTGGCAGTGACCTGTGGACCCCTGAAGAGAGAAACCTACCCTAGTACAGGTTTTCTGGCAGGACTTGTGACCCCACTGTAGTAGTCTGCTCCTGAGGAGCTGCACCCTGTGAAGGGACCCACGCTGGAGCAGCTCATGCAGAACTGAAGCCTGTGGGAAGGACTCACTTTGGATAGGGTCCTGGAGGACTGTCACCCACAGGAGGGACCCCATGCTGAAGCAGGGAAGGAATACTTTCCCTAAAGAGGAAGCAGCAACTGAAACATGATGAATTGACCACAACCCCCATTCCCTGTCTCCCTGCAACACTGCAGGAGAGGATGCACAGATCAGGAAGGAGTGAGGGGTGAGGGGAAGCTGTTTTTTAAGGCTTGTTTTACTTCTCATTATCTTGATCTAATTTTGATAGATGTCTGAGGAAGCCTTGAAAGGGTTAGTCCACATACACCCTGTTCATGCATTAATTCCTAGGGATGAGCAATAGAGTGAGTTTTGATCTATGCTGCATGTGAACTCTAAACTGAGCAGCTTGTGCCAGAGGGGAAAGGTGGGAGATTTAGTCTTCTCTTCCCCGCAGCAGGCCTGTGCTCTTGTCACTCAAAGATGAATAAAATGTGATGTTGGTTACAACATGACAGCCCTGGCTGATAGCAGAACCTGTTGCAGTGCTCCAAATAGCGACATGCCTTGGTATCTGAGGAAAAGAAGAGAGAAAACATTTATCCATGTCTTATACCTTCTGTATTTAGAACACTGACCATTTCGGGGACCTTGGAGGGGCAGTTGAACCCTAATCAGTTCCCTAAGATTTTTTTGTGGGTAGTCCTTTATGCTAAAATCAAATCTGTAAATTCAGCTAATTTCCATCATGCCTAGAAACCACCCCAGAAAGATACTGTGACATCACTCCAAAAGACTTCTGATGGGGTCTCATTTGGTATAGACTGTACAGAAATATTTGTCCACATGAAGAACACGGGGACACATTTGTGATGAACCTGGAAAAAATTCAATTATAAGTGGAAATATAAAATGGTAATCATTTTGTGATAAGAATTAAAGTGAATTATGAGTTCCTACTGTTCTCCTAATTTTAGTAAAAATTTCAAGTATTTTGTGAACTAGGGTGTCATCAATGTGATAGGACTGTATTCATACAATGACTACATTTAAATGGAAAATGGGAATTGAAAACTGAAATAACACTGGTTTTGTTTGTGGTTTTTTTTCCTAGAACATTTTGAGAAGGAAGTAGGGGAACACACTTATTCCTTTGCAGTCCGGCAAAAAATTTGAAGACATGATGATTTCCAGTTCTTGGGGACACCGACCAACCATGTGGGTCAGATCTCCCAAGATACAGAATGGGAGAAGACCAAATATTTAATTTAGTCTCCAAGTCATCTTGTGTGTGGTGGCTTTTCTTTCTTTTTTTCATAAAGCACACATGGGAAAAGTGCCTTTAGGAGTTTCCTGGAAGTAAATATAAACCCACTGTTCTGATTTGTAAGACTGTTTTTCTTTTTTTTTTTACTATGTTTAATTTAGCATTATGTCTGTCTTCGATTTGTGATGAAGAAGGGCGGAATTAAACACAGTTGTTGATAGCATGTAAAAGCAGTGAGATATACAGCAGGACTATTAAAACAACTCTTCTGCAACTGTCAGTCAGCAAAGTTTCTTCAGATAAACCAGGAGGTTTCTCCACCAGTGATGGGTGTATTAGCAGGGGCCTTTTGGCCAAAGATTTATGCTGGGTGGGTTTCACCTCATACAACTTCTGACTGGTAAAATATGCCTGTCTTAGTCTCCTGCAGTAAACAGATTCTTTTGTGATCTATTGAAAAGGTAGCATACCACAAAAATTTCAGTGGGTTTTTTGTTTGTTTTGTTTTTGGGTTTGTTTTCTGGTCAATCAAAACAGTCCAGATGGCTGGCAAAGGTGTAAAGTTAAATGACACAGTCAGCAAAATTGTTTGCTAACAGGCCATTGCTTCAAAGCTTTCAGTCAGTGGTCTGAGATATTAAAGCAAAAGCAAGTTTTTTTCCTCAAACTCTTTCAAAGCAATAATAACACATGCACTTTCTAAACCTGGAAAGAGACAGCAAAAATTGTACACATTCAGAGTAAAAGTAGGCATCTTACTCTTACTGTATAGATAAAATATCACAATTTCCCCTTTTGACACTTTGTCTTGGTACATCTATATATCCCACTATTCCTGTGTTCAGTTTTAGGCATTCAACCTTTCATATCCAACACAAAAATCATTTTAACACCAAATTCAACACTATGAATTCCATTAATGGAATAAAGCACCTGAAAGTTCCGAATTCCCTTTGTAGATCTAACCTTTGAAATCCTTGTAGACTGGTTCAAGAAAAAGGAATTCAGCCTGAAGCAGATGCAGAGAGAGCTGTTTTGGCAATCAGAGGAGTAGAGAGTGTATTTTGTGTGAAAATTTAATGCTCAGTTTAACAAAACAAAGGTGATAGAGAGGTGATGCAATTGATTTTTACAAATACATCAGAGTGAAAATGGAGTTATTTAATCTGAAGGAAATGCTGTTGCAAGCCCCAAAAGACACGGACTGACCAAGGAACGCATTAAAATTGGATATTGGAAGAAAGGTTTTATTTGCTGACACAGTGAAGTCCTGAAAGAGCCATCCAGCAAGGCTAATGAGGAAGAATGGGAAGCATATAATTTCAAATGGGTTCCAGCTACCCAAAGGATGGAGTCTACTGGTGAGCTGAATTACTTGTGACAACAAGAGGACTGGAATTAGCTGCCCAGTTGCTGGAATATGCTCAAAGTCTTGTCCTACTCATATTCTCAACTACAGATGTGAAGTTTTTGCTCATATTTTGCTGGAGTTAACCTTTAGCTTTAGCAACTTCTTCCAGGTAAGGAAACAGGCTGGAGGTGCAAGTTCATTGGCACTGATAACATCTGATGTCCATGGCAGTCTTCTGCTATTTTCTCTGAACCTCTGGCTACTTTGTGTCTGTGCCACAGCGTGTTTCAGCTCAGGTAACCCGGGTTTAAGGCGGACCAGCAGTTTCAGCTGCCTCATTAAAAGATAGAGATCTGAAAGGGATGAAAATTATCCCAGGCATGCCCTGCCACACACATACATTTGATACAGCAAAAACTCAGGTGCTCTCTGAGCAAGAAGCAGCTCCAACCCAGGAGCCAGTTTTACAAAACAGCTGCTAAAGAGCAAATCAAGTGCTAAGAAATGCCCTCTTTGGCTCTGGTTCAGACAGGCTGGGATGTGTTGTCTGGTCCAGATGTGCCCTGAAGAAGTAAGAGGGGAGCATTGCCCTCCTTTCTTTTCATCCCAGCTCCCCAGAACGAGGAAGAAAGGAGACATCCATACTGCGGATCCAGGACTTTTGAACTACCCGATAAGAAAAAAAAACTAAGTGTTCCTGGCTTCTCCTTACTTTCTGTGTGGTCCAATTCTGTTTTCTACTTATTATGTGAATTTTAATATCTAATTGGATCTAATATGACCTTAGTAGTTTTTCCAGTGTCAGAGATGCTATATTTTAACTTAATGAAGAGAAAAAAAGAGTATTTAGTATCAGTGAGTGCTCTTTCCTGTAATTCCAAGATGTAAATGAAAGAAAAAACAAAACTGCAAGGCATGTATGAGAGTATCTTACTGTTTTTGCTGGGAGTTTTTGGCGTTACTGTTTGCCGGCTGCTGTGGAAAATGAGATTTGCATGCTAAGAACGGCCTTCAAAGCACTTTTCTTCCATTGGAAGAAGGACAGGACTCAGAGAGGAAGGCCTCTTCCAACCTCTGTGAATTATCCCAGGAGCCCAGAGTTGTGCCTTGTAATCCAGCTTCTACTCCAAGTCGTGTCCTCCAATAGGGAACTAAATGCAAAGCTCTTCCTATGAGTCTGGCCCTACTAAGGCCAACCAGTTTTAACAATGATCTCAAGAGAGTCAAGATTTAAAATCTTCATTAGATCTGAATTCCATTCCTGCACCCTGGGCCCTGTCCTCATACACAAACCATAGCAGTTCTCAAAATGATCATCCTGCAGCACTTGTTCATGGGGTGGTAACCAAGCTCAGTATAACAGTGCAGATATACAGGGCAAACCAGGGCAAACTAGCTAACCCAAATACAAAAGCCTCTCTCTCTAAAGAACCCAAATCAGTTTCAGTAGAACAGAGGCTTTTGGTCAGGCCTCTCTCACAGAAGAGGGTTTGTGGCACATTGTTCATTTTACTGATGATAAATGTGCTTTTAGGTTCAAGATCATAAGCAGCATACATTTAACAGTCTGGCATATTTAGAAGAAAACGAATTTCCTTTCTGCACAGCAGATGGAAATTATAGATTTAAGAGCCAGGCACAAAGCAATAATATCTATAAATCTAGTATTTTATCAACTTATTTCAGGCTATACAATTAGAAAAGTTATAAGTGACGTCACAACTCATGATACATACCTCCTGAATTGTCCCCTTTGGGAAGATCAATACGGCTAACTCATTGTGAGAGTAAGAGACATACATCATCTAAACTACATTACACTCCCAGGTGATGAGCTGGGTTATCTGGAAGCGATTATACTGCACATGGAGCAGATGTCAGACCCCAGGGAGTGCTAGGATTTACACAGCCTTCTCTGAATGCACTAAAAAGGAGATCACTGTGATGATTTTCATGAGGTTGATTATTATTATGATCCACAACCAACAGATGAGGATTTTTTTTGTTGTTTTCAATGGATACATAAGGATTAGCATACCTCAAGCACTCAGCAGGAAATGCCAGGAAAAGTATCTATTGGTAGCTCTTCTTAATTTCCTGTGATACCTATCTCAGGGAAGAACGAATGCCTCCATGACACCAGGTGAGATTCATCCCATCATAGCCTGTACGTGAGTTTGTCAAGCCAGTGATTTTTACAACAAGCAGAGAAAACCTGGAAAATTCAGGCAGAAGTAATTTGATTCCCTTTAGACATCTACTTTTAGGAAAGGTCATACTTTAGTGTCTGTTTCTCTCATCACTTAAAAAAAGTAGCTAAATAGAGAAACACAGGTGTAGACATCTGTGTTTTGCCGGATGAATTACACCCTGTGATTTACAGTTTTAAACTCCCTCCTGACCCCAAGTTTGGAGCTTTGGTTTTTTCATGAACCAGAGTGGGACTATATCGTGTCATTTCGTGCACAAATAAGAATTGATTTGGCAGAAGGAGACCTGGGCTTTTGCCTTCTCCCTGTCTTTCAACAGTGTGAGCATGATCCCGATGCAGCGTTAGTTACATAAAACCTGTCTCATTCCTACCTTTTCCAGATTTCCCCTACAGTAGAGCCTAGTGATTAGTAAGCATGCTTGAGAAATTACACATATGATGTCTAGACCTGTTTCATTCAGAGGAGGGAACCCTAAACTCAGGGTTGTTTTCTCCTGGAAGAAAAATTTCATTAATATATTGGGAACTCTCCTCCTTCCTATTTAAGTTGGGAATATATCCAGGAGTATGTGAACATGTAGGTCCATAAGAACAAAAAATAAAGTGGAGAGCTTGAGTCCAGTCTTAGTCTTCATGCAATCAGCTTCAGTACTCACTTATTGGAAAAAGCTGATTATGATAAGACAGTGATTTGCATCAGGTTCATTACTATCTCCAAAAGGAGGTGAGGTTTTGTTTTTCTAATTAATTATCTCTGTCTGCTTTTTTCAAAATTAATCCATATCTATTAACACAGTAAAATTAAGTAAGAAACTCTGTTTCCTGAAAGATAACACCACAAAGAAACGACTTGCTTCAGGGAATAATGCTTCTAGCATTTCAGCTTACCAAGGGTTTGGCACTATAGAAGCATGGCATAATCACTGCTTTCAAGAGCTATAGTTCAAATTATAATGCTAAACATATGATAGTTCCCTTTTAAGTAGTGTTGCAGGTAACAAAATAAAACTGCTGTACTGCCTTGGCCAATGTGTTTTTCCTCTGTTCCTGTGTAGTTATTGCAGTTTATTTTTCTGCGTGTGCTTCAATCATCCATTTTAATTATCCTCTTTAATCACTAAAAAATGAATTAATGACAGATTTCAATTAAAAAACCTAAAAATAAACTTTACCAGTGCTAGAAGGGCAACAAGCTCAGTCTAGGATCTAAACAAGGATTCAGTCTCCAGCAGTGAGGAATAGCAGATGTTGCTGCATGCAAACAGAGCAAGCATGTTGTGATATTGATCAAATACTCTGAAGCCTGTAGCTGACAAGTTTTTGAGCCAAAGTTGTTATGTTTGTTTATACCTGGGAAGATAATGGAAGAGTTAGGAAGAACAAGGCCTCTAGTCAACTGCAATGGTGACTTTGTTTCTGAAATTCTATATTTTAAAGAAAAAATTGAAGGAAAAAAATCTATCTTGTAATAGTCTTACACATCTTAAGGTCTTCGTAAAAACATATTGTTTCTCTTCCCACTTCCTGATCCTGGCCCTTCTCCAGAATCTGGGTTCTCAAACATATAAATTCCCCAAATTTGGGTCCAGCAGCCAGCACTCCACACCTTTCACTTACGTGCCCCGATACTACTCTTCATGGGGGGCAGTGTCCCCCTGTGCTTGTGAAGTGACAGTCGGCAGTAAATTGGTGTCTTCTCTACCAATCTGAGATATTGGACCAATATAGAAAGATCCTGAAGAGTGGTGAGGTGGCCCTCTGGTACCTGGGTTTACCCTTTGGAGCTCAGAGATAGTGAGCTGCTCATGGGCTCACACATGATGCAACCTTTTCTCAGTTCTGATCACTTACAGTCTCTGGAGTTTTCAGGATTTTTTCTTTCTCTTTAAATACTCACCTCACCAAATAATCCTGTTTTCAGTTACACATTTTTTAAATCTGTTAACTTGAACAGAAATCCTGAGTTTTCTCATGCAATTACCAAATGCAGTATCCATACTTGACTCACTCACAGACCAATAGCCCTCTAATCCTTAGGATGGTAAATGTCAAGTTGTAATGTGTGCCCAGGTGCCTCCTCCACAACTGTGCTTCCCTTGCATCTACAAACCTGATGCTTGACCTCTCTGCATGTGAAACAGGCATTTTCCTCCTCCACACTTCCCAGTATAGCCACTACAAGGATTATAAAGTGGATGCATTTTTTTCTTCAGAGTGGCAAGGACACTGAACCTTCTGGGAATGTATTTCAAGTCACAAAAACCTCTGAAATGACCTCTGAGATCATTGAGTTCAACCTGTGACTAAACACCATCATGTCAAGTAAACCGTGGCGCTGAGTGCCACATCCAGCCTTTTCTTAAATACCTCCAGGGATGGTGACTCCACCACCTCTGGGCACCCCATTCCAAAGTCTAATCACGCTTTCCATGAAGAATGTTCAACCTAAACCTCTCCTGGCACAGCTTAACACTATGTCCTCTCATTCTGTCACTTCTTGCCTGGCAAAAGAGGCTGACTCTCACCTGGCTACCACCAATCTTCTTTCAGGCAGTTGTTGGGTGCTAAGTTCTCCCCTGAGCCTCCTTTTCTGCCGGCTAAACACCCCCAGCTCCCTCAGCTGCTCCTCACAGCACTTGTGCTCCAGACCTTTCCCCAGCTCCCTTGCCCTTCTCTGGACACGCTCCAGCCCCTCAATGTCCTCCTTATAGTGAAGGGCCCAGAACTGAACACAGGATTTGAGGTTTGGCCTCACCAGTGCTGAGTAAAGGGGGCAATCCCTGCCTTGGTCCTGATGCCACACCATTGCTGATCCAGGCCAGGATGCCATTGGCCTTCTTGGCCACCTGGGCACAGCTGGCTCATGTTCAGCTGTCACTGACCACTACTCCCAGGTCCTTTTCCACTGGGTAGCTCTCCAGCCACTGCCCCCAGCCTGTAGTGCTGCCTGGTGTTGCTGTGACCCAAGCGCAGGATGTGGCACACAGTCTTGTGGAACCTCATACCCTTGGTCTCATCCCATGCAGTCTGCTCATGGCTCCAAAGAATGCGGTTGCCAAAACAGCTGCCATGATTTTATTTAAACATAAATAAACAAAAATTTTAAACAAAATTTTTAACAAAAACCCCCACAATAATTAAACAAAATTTTCTGCAAAACTCAGGCTGATGTGAGCAGCCACCTTGGAGAGCTTTGGACTGAGAGTTAATGAAATTCCAGGCAATTTGAAAACACAGAAAAATAACAAGGAGTATTGAAATGCATTAACAATTTGAGCCCCTCAGCTCCACTCACTGCTACCTACCTATGGCACCTTTCACATTTCTCTCTCTTCTGTAGCCAAGTGCTGCATTGACAGGTTTGAATTTACATTCTTTGTGCATGATGTGGATGTTGCCAGAGGTCCTAGCTGCTGAGACAGCTATGCGCTCAATTTATTGTCACAAATAATGTTGACTGATCCTGTTAAATTTGTGTACCTCATTTGTGTGAATGTGTCATTTAAACTAGATATTCCCTAGGGGTTTAGAATATTTATAATGTCACTGGGATTATCTTTAATCTAATTTACATATTTTCTGTTTATCAAGTTTTATTTTTTGTAGAGACAAACACCGAAACAACATAAACCTTTTGTAAGCAGTAATTTGGGACTGGAAATTGTTTCCAGAAGAGTCTGATTATTGGACTCCACCTGAGCAATCTATTTGTGATTTGTTTTAATTTGCAAATTTTTACAAGAAAGGAAAGGATCTTTCTTCTCTTGGTGATTGTTTTGAAAATTACCTTTCTAAAAATTCAGTTTTAAACACAACCTTTTCCAGGAGCTTTCTGAAGTGGAGAGCAGTGCTCTCTCCTCTGCTGGGAACAGCCTATTTCAAAACTGAACAGACAAACACAAAACTCTTTGAAAGCAAATTCTTTGGAGCCCACTTCAGTTCCACCAGTAAAGCCCAGCCATTGGCATTTCAATTGCTGAAGCAAGGGAATCTAGAGTTAAATCCACCTGTTTACTATCCAGATAATGCAGCAGCAATTTCTGCTAGCAGGATCCTGTTTGAAGAAACAGGTGCAGAAATAGCAGAAAATATGGAAGTAAATATGGATATAACAAAAATGTTGTGATTGCCACTAGAGTACAAGGATTTCAGAAGTGAAATACTAGTTATATGCAAGACCTACTGATTATGTGGGGAGAACAGCTGAGGCCAGAGCTGCAACTGGCAACCCTTGTTCCTGATATCCACCATGCCTACCCTCTGGCATTCATCCATTTGTATATGTCAGTCCTTTCCCATCTGGACTCTGCTACTGGCTCCATGGTGGATGGGGCAAGGAAGGGAAAAGTGTAATCCTGACCTTTGCAGCTGGTCTCTGGGGCAGCAGCAGCAGCAGCAGGAGTTTGTGTCCATTTACTTCCAGCTGATGGCCCTGCATGGAGTTCTTCTCCCATTACTCCTTCCTGGGACCTTGGTTACATTTACATTATAATTTAACAGCCAATGCTATTTAGACCATACTGCTGGCCTGAATCCCCCTGCGTTTTCCCAAGATTTGTCTCTCTTCAGTAACTCTACGCTTTTAAGTTACATGAGCTATAGCTGTGTGAGGCCTGTTAGCCACATCTCCCATTGGAATAGACATTTTAAAGCCTTACTGTGAAACAATTCATGGCCCTCTGCCAGCTGGGTGGCACCAGTGCAAAGGTAGATGGGAGGCACAGAGACCACTGGGTGACATCCTGGCTGTTCCCAGGGTGCCCCGACCATGCGTGGGCACACACGTTGCTGTGTCAGACACACAAGATGTACTGAAGGCAGAGCTTCTGTTTCATAATAAGCCTAGTACAAGTGTTTTTCTCAATGTAGACTGTGTGTGAATTTGACACAAAGCATGCTCTAAAAATGTGGTTCAGAGCCTAGGAAGTCATTTTGACACACAGAGAGGATTTAAGGCACATAAATGCTGAGATGTGAGCTGCCCGTCTCAAGAGCTGGAGGTTTTTAGAGGTGGAAAGGTATAAGGACCCTTTGCAAAGAGTGTAGAAATTCCCCACAACAGCTGTGGCCGGTTTTCATGCTTTTTAAAAAAGAGCCTGTAATTGCTGAAATAAAGGAGTGGCAATAATTTGCAGTTCAGCAGGGAACTCTTAGGTTCTGTGGTGTTTTTCTGGAGTGGTTAATGAGAAGATGGACTAGGAAGTTACCACTGTGACAAATCTCTGTTAATTAGGACAAGGAAACCAACAAACAGAAAAGATGTTTACAGGAGAAACAGGAGGCATAAAGATCTGTTTGGCTGTTTATAGAGTGCTATCTCAGATTTAACAGAACACCTAAAGCTGATTAAACCAAAATGCTAATTTTCAGCACAGATTTTAGAGTGAAACATTCTCCCAAATGCTGGGTTTGTGGCCATTGGCATGTATTATCTCTGTCCAACATCTCCTTGCTGACCCAAGTGATCATTTTAGGGTGATGATATACAGTATCTCACCAGGCAGGAGGCTGGGGATGTCCACCTACACCTTGTGAATGATGTCTGAAACCAGGGACATTCTCAACACGTCTGCCTCCAGCTGAAAACTTTATTTGGCTTGCAAGGCTGGCTTTTGCTTCCCTGCTGTCTTCTGACCTCCACCTTGATTAAAATTCTGCACTTAAGGTGGGCAGTAGCACAGGGATAACAACAGAGGAGCCTTAAATGATGAGAGAATAAGCCAAACAAAAAGGTTGCAACCTTCCTCTGCAGGACAGGTTCTCATTTCTGAGATCTAAAGAAAGTATAACTAGATCTCAGAATAGCGTACTGGAAGCTTTGGTCATGTAGGAGAAGACTGTACATTTATTAGGAATTACCACTGTACTGAAACATGCCTCTGTTGCCTAATGAGGGACAGCACACAGCTCCTGAGCTCCTGGAGGTGATTGCAGTAAGTTCACACAGTACGTTCTTAGGTCAGCATTGTGCCTGAGACAGTCTTTGATGCTGAGGAAGATGGGTAAGCCCAGACAAATACCACACCCTACACCGAATGTTGCAGGTGCAGAGCAGGTCATAATTAGACTCCAGAAGTCTGGGCTCTATAATGTTTAGAAATCGTTCTGAACAGCACACTATAACAGCACACTGGATGTGGCACTCTGTTGCCCTGATCTTTTTCAGTCTTCTGATGTTTGCATTTTTGTAGTGGAGTTTCTCACAGATTTTCCTGAAAACAAAGTGATGTTTATATTCCTCTCTGTAAGAGGGACAATTGATGGACTTCTAGTTTGATCAGTGTGGTTGGAGAGGTGTCAACCTTACTGTCCAATCCATGCTCATTGTCCAAAATCCATATAAATCAAAGTAAGAAAATAAACCTCTCTCTTTCTGCCCTGACGACTGACTGTGTCCGTGTCCTTCATTTCATATCCTATAGCAACACCACTCAATGCCATGGTTTAGTTGGTGAGGAGGTGTTAGGTCACAGGTTGAACTTGATGGCCTCAAAGGTCTTTTCCAGCCTTCGCAGTTCATCCTGTGATTCTGTGTGAGTCCATTATCAGTCTTAGAGCTGGCAAAGGGTTAACTTTAGCACTGGTAAATCCAACAAAGGTTGTAGTGAACTTCAGTGGAGACAGGAATCACTGTGATACATAAAGGCTTTCAGATTAGAAACAGTCTGTTCAGGTATTCACAACAGTCAGTGTGCTGGTTTTCTAGTGACCGGAAAGGAGACTACACTGCTCTTGCTGGCTCTTGCTGGCTTAATACCATTCCAAACTGGCTTGGANGAAAGGAGACTACACTGCTCTTGCAGCACAGCAAACTGGCTTGGCACGGGATTAAGCACACCCTGCCCCATGTTTTCAGCTCCCTGGTTCATTGAGTGTGGGGCTGAAAGCCACCTTAAATGCGTAGTGATAAAGCTCACCTCTCACAGGGCTTTTAGCTCAGGTTGTGGCATTGTCCAACTGGAAACTATTTCATACGAGCTCTGTTTAAAGTTTAATCCTGAACTAATTTACCACATCCAACTCCCTGTAACCTCCATCAAGCCCTTCTGCCCATCTGCGATGACAATGTCAGGCAGACAAAAAAAGACTCATGTTGCCGCCTGGAAGGGCCATGGCACAGCCGTCTGGAGAGCAGCAGGGGCTTGTAGGCAGAATTCAAATGGGATTGCATTCAGGCTACCGGAAAAGGCACTGTGCATACACAGTGCTGGGTTTCAGCTTCAAACCTCTCCAAGGAAGCATCTGTTACAGGATGGACAAATGCAGTCCAAAGAAGCCAAGTGTGGATATCTTCCAGACTACTGGACCATGGTGAATTCAGCTCAGCCTGTGATCACATCCATCCCTGACAAGGTGCCAGCTGTATTTGACTGCAGTTGACCTGTCCCAAGTGGCACATGAACTGAGCTGTGGGTGAGCCTCAACTTGCATTTTGACTTATGCTGTGGTTTAGGAATGGTTCTCCCCAGTTCAATGAACCTGAGCTGCTGCTCACTCCCTTTCCTGTCTCCCTGAAAGCAGAAAAGGCAAAGATCATGGGTTGAGATAAGAAAAATCTACTGGAAATGGCAATGAGATAAGAAAAAGAACAGTAATAGCAACAATATTAATAACAAAAGTGTACAAAAGAGAGGGTGATTTATATTCAAAGTGCTCACCAAGCTTAGGACAATGAAGCAATAGCAGATAGCTTCCCTTTATTCGACAACAAGCAATGAAAGCCATTCTTTCAAGGAGCAAGACCTTCCTTTTTCTCACCCCTGGCAATGATGTGAGGTGGTGTTGAATAATAGTGGAGTATTGGCCATACTTCCTCCTGCTGAAACAAGGACAGCTTGAACCTGCAGGTAGCTCAGAGTGCAAGTCTTACTGATTGTGCAGAACAAGGTAGCCTAGATGTGAAGAGGTTGATATCTGCTTTCACATATTTCTGCATCATCAGTCACTGCTGGATTTCTTAGTCTGCTTTAAGAGATGAGAGAGTTCAATGTTCTGCTAGGAAAGTAATTGGATTTTTATTAAATTTACAGGTGTAAACAAAATCTAGATTATACATATACCACTTTAGGAGGATTTCAGAGAATCATAGAATGTTAGAGGTTGGAAAAGACTTTAAAGATCATCCAGTCCAAATTCCCCCTCCCCCAATGCATTGCGCAGGGACACCTCCCACTCAACCAGGTCTCTCAAGGCCCTATCCAGACTGGCCTTAGACACTGTCAGGGTTGGGTCATCCACAGCCTTCCTCAACAACCTGTTCCACTGTCTCAGCACATCCACAGTAAAGAATTTTGTCCTAATATCTAATATCTAACCTTTTCACTTTGTATTAAAAAAAAAAATCTGCTAGTGAAATGCCTAATACCTTCCCCTTTTTCACTTTGTACCCATTACTCCTTGTCCTGTTGCTAGTTTTTTATGAAGAGTCCCTTGCCAGGCTTCCCATGGTTCCCATTCAGATACTGGAAGGTTGCTATGAGGTTGCCATACAACCTTCTCTTCTCCAGGTAGAACAGCCCCAAAATCCTCAGTCAGTCTTCATACAAGAGGTGCTCCAGGCCTCTTAGCAACTTTGTGACCATCCTCTTGGACTTGCTTCAATAGTTCCATGTTGTTCCTACACTGAGGATGCCAGAGCTCTACCCAGTACATTTCAGAAATGGATCCCTCTGAGTTGTCATTGCCCATTTCAGACCACCTTGAGCTTCTGGGACCCTAAAAATTGTACACTACTGTTAAAAAAACCCCCAGAAACAGAAGGCATTACAGCAATGCTTTTCAAGATAAATTTGAAAAGTGCTAGTAGTCTCCTGTTTGAAACAGCTTCTTTATCTAGGATTTAATTTTATTAATTAATATCCAGTTTAAAAATCTGAAGCACAGGCAGAAGGATTCAGTCTCTTTCAGATTATCATCAGTAAAGTACTTTCCTTCACAGTTTCCAGATATGGAGGAATACTTATATGTCATTATTGCGATTGTCTGATGATACTTCACTTTAGAAATGCAAGAGTATTTCAAACCTCATCAGGTCAACCAAAACTCTGGTAGGCTGATTTTTAATGAGCTCGAATACTTGAATGATGCAAAAGAGAATAGCAGCTGTCATTCCTGATTTTCACTTTGGTATTATGTTTCTTTGATGATTTAAATGCATTGAAATAAAGACCCCTGATGCAGGGCTTCAGTTACATGTCAAATGTCTTTTATATAATTCTTCATTCAACTATATACAGTCTCTTGTTCAATTGAGCAGCAATAATATTTTTCATTGCATGTGCTATATCTGTATGAAGTACTGGAGACATTTAAGAGGTATGATGATGCTGGGTACTAAATGTGCAAGGAGGTGGCCAAAGGTCAGCATCATTGAGGTGCTGTCTCCATAAAAAGTGTGGACTGACAGCAAATTATGAAACTGGCCTCTTTGGAAGTTTTCATGAAAGGTTGCCAAATTAATGGAAATAGAATAGAACAAATGGAATAAATAGAATATTTCAGTTGTAAGGGACATTCAGTGATCATCCAGCCCAGCCTCACCACCTCAGGGCTGACCACAAGCTAAAACATGTTGTTAAGGGCATTGTCCAAATAGAATTATGTTCCAGTGTCTCACTACCCTCTTGGTGAAATAATGCTTACAAATGTCATGCCTAAACCTCTCTAGCACAGCCTTGAACCACTCCCATATATCCTATTACTAGATACCAGGACGAAGAGCTCAGCCCCTCTCTCTCCACAGCCCCTCCTCAGGAAGCTGCAGAGAGCATTGCGTGGGTTTGCCCCTCAACTTCCTTTTTTCCAAACTAGACAAGCCCAGAGTTCTTAGCTGCTCCCTACAGGGCATTCCTTCCGGTCCTTTCCCCAGCTTTGTTCCTCTCCTCTGGACACATCCAAGATCCTTCACATCCTTCTTAAATTGTGCGACCCATAACTGCATTCAGTACTCAAGGAGACTGCACCAACACTAAATACAATGGGAGTCAACTGTTTTGTATACTGTGTTTAGACTCATGAAATCATTTAAGGCAGGAAAAGACCTTTTAAATCATCAAATCTAACTGTAAACCCAGCACTGACAAGTCCACCACTGAACCCTACGCACCACATCTACATGTTTGACACACCTCAGGACATGGTTTTCCCTCCTGGATGCCAGGGTACTCATCTGACTCATACTGAGCCAGCTGCCAACCTGCAACCCCAGATTCCTGTCTGCAGGGCTGCTCTCCAGCCACTCCTCTCTCACTTTCCACTTCCTGGTCTTACTTCATCCCAGGTGCAAAATCCAGTGTTGTTGTCTGTGGGAAATGCACACATGGGTCAATCACTCTGGAAAGGTAGTTATTGCGTTAGACATGTGCTAGACTGGCTTCTAGACACCTTATGCAGGATTTATCTTGCCTTACATTTTGCATGCCTACGACGTAAATCAATATATTGTATTGTAATATATTGATGTACTGCTATTGATTGCTGGTCATCCTACACTGTCTTTTTAATCAATTACTTAAGCCTCTCTGTGACAGGTGATTCATCTCACCTATCCTATAAATGTAAGTAAGAATGAAAAGAAACATTTTCTTAAAGTGTTCATTCATGCTATTAATGACAAAAGCATAGATCAAAGTTTGGTCTTATAAATACCACCTTTGTCTCAAGGAAAGTTTCAGGTGCCACATGTGGGTAGATAGGTATCTTTGGATCTTCAGAATTTAAGTACCTCCAGTTTATGTATTTTTCATTTCTAGCACCATAGGATTACCTGGATCTTGTCCTCTCACTTTATTTGTTTGTACAGCCACAGGAGAGGGACATAACAGGCAAAATTTTTGGAGATGGTCTGGCTCCTAGTCTGTTCCTGCTAAGGTTTAGATTTGCTTATCCAAGTCACGGCATCATTTATGTGGTGGTTTTACATTTGCTGAATTTGTTTGTTAACCGAGAGGTAGGATTTTGGGAGAAAAAGGCAAAAGCAGGCTCAACTTAGAAGCAAAATCAGATAGATTTTATTAACATACACTAGGAGAGAAAAATAAGAAAGGAAAAATACCAAAACCAACACAAATTAATTTCTAAAACTAACCCTTTCTCCCACTACAAACTTCATTTTCTACAAACAATGTAAAGAGGCAAAAACTCAGAACCCCACGTCAGTACCACTTATAAAACAGCTTTTTCATTCAGTTTTTGAGGGAGAGAAGTCACTCCCGTGGTTTGGTAACTTTCACACAAAAGCAGCCTGCCCAAGAAAATCTGCATTTGTGGGACTTCCCATATCACATAGCCTTTCCCATGACTACCTATGGGCCATGGATTTCACAAATTGGGGTGGTATCTTTTAAAAATGAGGTGTTTTAAAAAGCAAAGGATCTTTTTCAACTCAGGGAACAGAGATGGTCTTTTCTTCATTGGTAGAGGGATTCTCATCTCTCTCTGTTCAAACTCTCATGGGGGCACCAAAATATTTACTCAGTTCATCACTGATACTTTTGCTCAAATCCACAAATCATCTCCCCAATTTATATTGTCCACGATTTAAAAGATTATCCTGTTGTCAAAATCAGTAGGAGATTTTCAGCCTAGAACCAAGGCAACTCGTCATCTCTATCGCTTAAAAGTCACTCTACTTTTACTGATTTTGAAATCTCCATATTGTCTCTTTATATGTCTCTAATTTGGCCTTTTCTTTCATCTCTGAGAAGAGTTAGAGTGTTAAAGTCTTAATTTGTTTCAGGAAAGAGTTAAAGCTTGTCCAGGCCTCTGATGGTCGGGTGATCTCTGCTTGGGCAGCTGCAAATGTTTCAAAGCCATGTGGGGGCAAAAAGCCATGGAAGGGACACTGATGGATATTTCCACCTATCCATCTGATGGCCTGAGCCGGGTTCTCCTCAGCTGCCCACGTGTTACTGCTCGCCAGACGGGGGAAAGAGTCTCCAACACAGCTTCAGCTTTTATATGGGTATTACCAAAAGTCGCCTTCCATTTTCTGACTGGTCAGAACTACATGTCTATCCAGAACCTGCCGCTATATAGGTCCCTGTTTTTTTCCATAGAATTTTAAGGTCCTAGCGGGGAGATACTATTTCAACCTATGAGAGTTCCACATGAATGTATCTATGTGTTTAGCACAATGGCCAAGCCACAAGTGACTCCTCATGTAGAAATGTACCTTGAGCTTCTTGCAAACCTTTGCCTCCCCAGCAGTTCATTTCCCTTCACAAATCTGTCATCTTTTCCCTGGACCACTTAACTGCACATGTCATTCACAACCTTTAGGGGTTGGGAGGGTGTTAAACATCCATTGTCGCTGCCATACATGCCTGGCAAATCTTCTACAAGTGATCATCCAAGTTTAATCATCTTCTTTGCCTTCCATAGCTACTACCAAGTGTGAAACGTTCTTATCTTTGTAAGAATATATATGACTTGTTTCATCTTCAGTGTAAATCTAAAAGACCCATTGTGTGAAACTGTGTTCGAAACTCTCAATTGGACTGATGTTATGGTTCTCAACATACATGTTAAAATGTCTTGGGCTCTGGACTTAAATGAGATGCTTTTTATGATCTGTAGTCATACTGGTGAAAGTGAGACACCTGAGACACCTTAAGAGAGCAACATAGGTAGAGCTGCTCTTTCCAGGTATTTCACTCTTTCCATCTGCATTTTTCAGAGCGGACCAAAAAAAAAAAAAAAAAAAGATGTCCCACTTGAGCTAGGAAAGAATCTAGGTCTTATCCAATATTAATGGAAAGACAGTGATCAGTCTGAAGCCTCTATGTGTCCTGGGATAAATAAATTCCTATCTCTGGGAGCTGACAGCATCATACTCTAAAAAGTTCATAGAACAAGTTCAGAGCCGCCCCAATCTCAGAGATAAATAATTGAACATTGGAATATTTTGGCTTTAAGTATATTTAAATACCAAAATCTAGGTTTAAGCAAAAAACATTTAAATCAGTGTTAACCCTACTTCCTTCCCTGCTCTTCCCCTTTGCCTAAGCTCTATCACCAGTTTGAAGTCCTGATGTGAAGAGAGAGAGAGATAGAGAAAGATGAATCCTATGAAATGTATTTTGTGGGGAAAAATACCAGATGCAAAGAGAAATTACTTTCAATGTGTATACACCAGAGCACTAGCATTCAGCTGGCTGAAAAATCTGCTAGTGAAATGCCAACCTTTTGATAGGATTTATTTTTTTTCTTTGGCTCAGCAGATTCCTTTTTCATTACTATAAGAAATATTGTAGAGCGAGTAAAGCTCTGGATAAAGTATATCAGCAGCTTCAGCTGGGAAAAGAGCATTCATGTGTACGATACAAAGGATGACGGGAAATGTCTTTTACTACAACAGTTGTTACCTTTGACCCTCTCTTGCTTGTCTTCCAGAAGATGAACCTAATACATGGCAGGGCTTACAGCAAGGAATCTATTGACTTTGAAGTACTGGAATGTTGCCATTGAAGAAAGGAAGAAAACAAAGCAAAGCAAAGCAAAGCAAGCTTACTCTTCATATTAAAGCCAAACACTGAAGCCATGAAACTCCAGCAGCTGTCTGTTGTTTCAGGATATGTTTCCTGCATTATGCCCATAACATTTTGCAGGAAATACATTTCAACATCCTCAAAGATTAAACTTTAGTATCACATCTAGGAATTAAATTGTAAAGGCTTTGAGCTAAAGTGGGAGAGTTGAATCTTAAAAGGAAAAAAAATTGTCTGTGATTACAAACAAATGAACAAGCTTTAAAAGGCAGAAACTGAATTAATTCTCTCCTTGCAAGTTCTATACTGCCTGTGAAATGCATGAGGTTTTACTTTATCCAGTACATAATGTGAGATTAAAGGGAAAAAATGTATTAATTAAGTGTTTTTGCCTTAATATCCATTTGCAAGTGCAGCTCAGTAGAGAGTAGAGATAGTAGTAAGCCACATTGCCATTAGAGACATAATTATCAGTGGCAGCTGCTAAGACATAGAGTGCATGAGATCTCACATGTACTTTTCTGTGAGGGCAGGAGGAGTGAGCTGACTGAGAGAAAGTGATGCACAGTCGTTTACAGAAGACAAATACAATAATAAGATCTTTACTTTGAAAGAAAAGGAATATCAATAACAGACGTTTTTGCAGATATCTCCCAAAAAAGCTTAGTAATTTTATCACACATGAACAGAAAAGCAGCTATGGTATTGATGCAAAACTTAGATATTTGTGCTCTAATGACACACAATAAAGGGAAATTGCTTTCTTCCTATTTCTCATGATTTTAATAAATTGGTGTTTTAGAGTTCTATTTAAAGACATCTAGCCTATCCAGTAAGGGCATGAGCATAACCTGAGGGAGTTTGTCTTTCTTTCCTCTCTATATGGGTTTTGTTTTAGTTTTTTGCCCTGGTCCTAAATTGGATTTTTAAGTCTTCAAAGCAGGGACCCTGAACTCAATTATCCTTTCATTTTTCTCAGTCAAAGTCACAGGAGCTTCACTAAGAGTAAACTTGCAAAAGGAGGAGGATTCATACTTACCTCACTATATGTCTCCAAAGACATCTAAATTACACCATCATGTAATGCAGCCACCTGAGAAAGTTCACCACATACTACATGGGTTGTTCCACCTTCCCCATTTTCATTTCTCTTGTTATTACATGACTACAGAATTTTCATCCTTTGCTATTCTTGCACCAGAAAGGAGAAGTCTTTCTGTAGCTCTGGTAAGGTTTCCCCTGCTTCCAAAGATAAAATTGTAGAACAACAAAGTGTTTTATTATGGCCAGTTAAAATTTTGGTGAAGATGTTTCTCATTCCAAGCAAGTTGGCCTCCCCTGGCTTACAATTGCAAACAGACTTAGGTTCTCACATTCAAAACTCAGGTTGTTTTAAAAAGCCATGCTTAAAGTCCTCCTCCCAGGGAAATCAGACTGATCCATATGTTGAACAAGGCTTCATGGCTATAAATCCCAACCAAAGGGAAGATTTCTCCAGAGGTGCACAATGAGGTACTTGACCTAACTTTCAAGAAGGGACTAGTCCACAGCTCTCCTTTCTGGATTTCTTTCTTGTTAGTTTAGCGCTGCTCCTATGTCTAAGTCTTCATCATCTTCTTCTAGCAAAACCTCTTCCACATGCACTGCCATCTCACTGCCATTTCTGGGTGCAGTCGTGTTGGTTACTGGGATTTCGTAAGTCCTTGGATCCCCAAGGAATTGGGAAGAGTATTCTGCTTTGATGAGGACAAAATAAATGGGGTAAAAACCGCAGCAGAAACCTTTGCTCAAGAGATTTTCAGATCAGTGTGACAATATGTCTATCAGACAAAGTGGAAGGGCAAGAGAAGTAAGTATCAAAAGTGCTTCTGAAAATCTGAGGAAAAAGCAACTGTTTCACGAAGTCAAATGTCATACAGAGTAAGGTCATACTGCCTTATATATTACCTAATACTTATATATTACCTACTTACTGATTTATTATTACCTAATTACTGCTTCACCTAAATACTTATGTATTACCTAATACTTATCTGGCTTTACTTTCCCCTGTAAAATTTTTTTTAATTATATGTACATGTATAGAAAGTATACAGCTATTGATACAGAGAAAACCTCCTAACTGGTCTTTAAATATCACTTGATGATTCTGGTGTTCTATTCCTAAATGGCATAGGTTACGATTACAATTATCTTTTGCTACCTTTGTAATTTATTAGCCATTTTATACATTGAAGCTTTATGTAATATGTGATGTAATGCTTTATAATGACCTCATTTGTTTAAAAGGCGCTGCAATTCTTTAAATGGAAGTTGTTTTCATGTAATTTGTCTTAAAATGAGAACTACTTCTGTTCAAAAATAATAACCAAGTTCAAGCACTGTCAGACTGAAACACAGTGAATCAAAAATAGTTAAAATGCAATTTTGCCTCTATCTGACAGTCCTCCTGCCATATTTATAGATTTTATTGTTGCAATAAAATTTGATGGGGAGAAAGGAATTGATTGATTTTCTTTGTTCCACCTACTAAGCCTACATTGGGTTTTGAAAGATATATTCAAATAGGAAAAATAATTAAACCAAATGTACTGCTAATAACATGAAGAAAATAAAATGAATATGATATTTTGAATCTTCTTCAGTTACAGCATGTCGTAGTCATACAATTGGAACACTTTCAAAGTGGACCATTTTTTGCTTTTTTTAAGCTAAAGATGTCCTTTAACATTCTAATATAAAACTGAATTATGCACGTGTCTTGGAAGAATGATATGAATTTTAAGGGAGCAGTTAATGTCAAACACACTTATTCTGCCTTTTTCTTGATAAAGTAGTAGGGCTGACAGCCTACTTAATTTTTTTACTTCAGTGTTATTGTGGGCTTTCAGGTAAAAACTAGATCTGTAACACTGCTTCATTATAGATTTATTTTTATTATTATTTATCTATACTTTAAAGAAAATATTAAAGAAATACCACTTTTCTCCAAGTGCACAGATCATACCTGTATGATACTCCTTGATTGGTTTAGAGAATATTTGGTTATGCTGAAGTTCTTCTATGGAAACCTTGTACCAGAGGGTCATGATACTGTTGATTAGAGTGCAATGAGTTGGATGGGTTGATTATTCCACTTACATAGCTGAGATCAATAAACTTCAGCTAAGTCTTTTAACAGTGCTTCTTTGCTTATCTAGCAAAATACTGGCTTCTCTTAATCTAGACCTCTTTAAAAATGTTTTTTTCTAAGTCTAAAATCTCAGGTGCTGACTGGGCTCTGGGAGCAAAGCCTATCACTGAATGCACAGACCAGACCTGAGAACTTGTGGTGGATTGTCACTGGCCTGCAGACAAACACCCACACAGCCACTCACTCTCCTCTCTGGCAGGATGAGGAGATAATCACAGAAAGGTGAGGCTCATGCATTGAGATATAAGTCTCTTAGGGAGACAAAAGCTACCCCCAAAAGCAAAGCAAAGGAAGAATTTATGCACTATTTCCTATCAGCAGGCGGATGTCCAGTCACTTCCACAAAAGCAGGGCTTCATCACCTCTAATGGTTCCTCAGGTAGACTAATGCCACAGCCATGGATGTTCCCCTTCCTTCTCCTTTCCCTGAGATTTTATTGCTGAGCAGAACATCATACAGTATGGAATAACCTTTTTCCCTTTACGGGTCAGCTGCCCTGCCTATGTCCCCTCCCAGTGGAGAGTTTCAGCTAGTAGAGTTGCTTTTTTATCTGCCCCTGCATGTTTGAACTTGGACAAACACCTTCCCAGAACCTTGGTTTACTCAGGCTTAAGATAGGAGGAAAATTTCCCCTTCAAGACATCAAGAATCACCATTCAGAAAGTGCATTCAGAGAGGCTGACAAAAAGAACAGAAGCCTCAAATACCATAGTAGTATTTTTAACATTTGTATTTCAATTCTGTCCTCTCCAGATGTGTTTTAGAATTTGGCTTAGATTTATGCATAGTTTTTATGGTTTCATTAAATTTAGCCCTCTTTCTTTAATCCTTTTGTATTACATTTTCTGTGTAGCTCAGCTTTGGTGAAGCCATGCCACCAGCAGGCTTTGCCGAGGGGAACGCAATTCCCGCTCCTTTCAGACGAGGATCTTGTGATCTTCTGTTTTAGCACACAGCAGTGAAACACAAAATGCACACTGTGTTTCATGAGTCATGCTGGCCCACAGGCTTCATATGCCTCACACCTGACTGCTGGACAGCCTTCTCCAGCAGGCGGTTGGCCCCAGTTGCCCATTCCTTTGGACTTAGGGCTTTGGCATCTGTGGCTACCTTGTGTATCCATGCTGGCTGTTGGCAGTTGTGCAGTGGAGTGGTGTTGTGGCTGACCCTGCAAGGGATCAGTGTGGTGCAAGATACAATGAGGGGAATATTCCCGTGAGGGGCTGTCTTTATGTACATCTGGAACACTGTCCTGGAGGTCAGGCGTTACCTGAGGTTTACACCTTCTAGATGAACCTCACACCTCTCTGCAGATACTTCCTGTCGAAATGGCAGTAACTGTCAATAACATACTCATAAAAGTAATAATAAAAAAAAAATCAAAGAAATGTAATAGGAGACTCCTCAGTAGATTTTTGTGTTGTTATTTACTGTTTAAAGATCATATGTAGAATCTTTGCACTAGCCAATAATCAGCTGCCACCAAACATATATTCAACTTTTCATCTGTTTCTCTTCTATGTGTGGTGCAGCAATGACTCAGGCTGCGCATGAACAACAGTTTCATAAAACCACTTTTTTGGTAATTTCTAGTCCTGATCCTTTTTTAAGAGTAGGAGTTTCAGTACATTGCTATTACCCACTAATTTCATGGTCCATGATCAAACATAAGACTGTAATTCAATTGTGGATTTTTTCTGATACTGCAAACAGCAAGAGCAATCTGATTTATGTTCCCAATGTTCACAAGGACTATATATCGTTATTTATAATATAGGCAATTTATAATACGTGCTATTTATAATGTAGTCATTAAGTTATTTTAAATCCGTCATGCTGGAAAAGAAATTTTAATCCATAAAATGTATAAAGGAAGGGATTACAGTGCCAGAGATCTCAAAAGGAAGCGATTACTGAGGAAAAAAATTATCACAGTGTGTTCACTTCCTGAGGAACAATCTCTTTAGAAAAGACGGTGTGCAGCCTGTCTGCACGTACAAATCAATTTTTAACCAAAAAACGTGGTTTATCAGACTACTAGAAAGCCACTGCATTTTAAAGTATTTATTATAGAATACACTTTCCACATAATAATACATGGGAATTAATTGACAAAGTAATAAGGATATCTTATATCTACTTATCCTTGTTCTGGCAATATCTATTTCATGTTATGTTCAGATGAACAAGAAAGTACAGTCATAATTGCAGGAGGAAAAGCTTTTGAAAGATGTGAAATCAATAGCTGTCCTGAAATTGGTACCAGAAGAGAAATATTTTGTAGAGCGATTAAACTTACAACTCACTGGGAGCCACACACTGTCATAACACTTGATCTTACAAGGAGCTGAACATTTTCTCTCTGCTCCAGCAGACCACTCATGCGTGGATGATAGATAAAGTCCCACGGACAGCACTGGCACTACTCTTGTGCTTACATTTAAGCTGGCCCTGAAACACTTCAGGTTTTGAACCAGTGTGCACAGCAAGTTAAAGGAATGAGGCTTTAACAAAAAATTATTAACAGTCCAGAACCAAATTCTGAAATCCTGAAGGTCAAAGTGTAGTTCATTCATAGTCTCATGCTGCTTAAGGCACCTGGGCTGCATATTTAAATTATGATTATCTCACAGTCTTTAGCCAGGAAAAACATCCATTGGTCTATGTATTGAAACATGTATTAGACTCACTTCGCTAAGAGAGGTTACATTCTGCATTGATGCCTGCCCATTGAAATAATGAAAAAACATATTTTTCAGCTAAATTAGTGTGTCTTTATAGGAGGGAAGTCTGGTCAATGAAACATCAGCAGAGACCTTTTTGTGTTTCCCTTCAAATGCACAATAATACAAGAAGGGATAATTTTGCCCAAACTCCATGGAAGGTAAGAATATGAGATCCTGATGACTTCTCATGGCCTTCTACTCTTTAGTGTATATTCTATAAAATGTTTTAGCTCTATAATTTTCTATTTCAGAGCCAGTGTTATGAATTTTTTTCTGCTTCCCTCTGACTTAGGAATTTCATTATCCAAGCAAAAGCAAGTTTACTAAATTGAACTAAATTTCATCCACTGTCCTGGCAAACTTTGCTTCCAAAAGAACAGTGCATGTAAAACCTATTGAATACCTGACACTATTAATTTTTTGTATTCTGACTGCCTTGCTCATTCACCACCCTATATGTGCAACAAAGTCATAAGGATTAGGGATATAAGAATAATTAAAATTTCCATTTTACTGCCAAACCAAAACATAGAAAAAAATCCCCTCACCAAATTAAAAATAAAAAACCTCTAAGTATTAAATTTAGAGTAGAATGATTCATTCTTGGACGTTTGACAGATTAAAAAGCAAGAGAGGGACTAGAGCAAAATAAGAGGAGTGAGGAGATGGAAAAGGTGTCTGGGTAGTTCATGCCTGATGTCAACCAGCTTGCTTACCTCTCACAGCTTCCACTGGAGTGTCCAATGCTTTCTGCTTCAATGAGTCTGAAATCCATGCAGCCAAAGCTGTCCTTAGCTGGGAGTGCTCTCATCCAGCCTTGGTAAGAGAGTGTGAGAAATTACATTCTCTGAAGGAGCTGTAAAATGAATGAAGTGGGCATCAGCCTCCATGGGCACTTTTCTGAGGGACATTCAAATGGGTTGAAGCCTGTTGAAGGCAAAAGTCCACCCTTGTGGGGTGAGCAGGAATCCAGAACAGCCAGAGTGAGTGTGGAAAGATGGGAAGGACAAGATATCGGAACATCTCACTGTCCCTCCTCTGGCAACATCCATACCCAGGTCAAAAGAGGATATGGACCACTGGACCACTCTGTATCCACAATGCCAGGTGGCACCAGACAGTTCACGTGGATATTCACAGGGCACTCTCTGCTATAGCAAAATACACTGGTTGAAACGCTCCACAACAGGGAAGGGAGTGTGCAGATGAGCAGGGTGCAAGTGCCCAAGCCCATATCTGAGCATAATCCACATATGCCATTCTGCCAATGTCTCCATCAGGAGCCTGGCAACCATGTTGCCATTGGTTCAGCACACATTCCATTATGCCTGGCAGTAACTTGGAATACCATAAAACATGGCACTAGGATACTGTAAATGTGAAAGAAAGAAGGGACATTCGTTCACCATTATCAGACTGTGTGACTTCTCAACAAGTTAGAAAGGGATCACTTTTACCTTGATAACATTTCCAAGCCAGTGTGCTGTGTCTTTGCTTCCATTTAGTGTCTGAAATTAAGGAATTTGGGAAATGCATGTAAAGATATTTTAGAAAATGCAAAAATGAAATGCTTTGACATTCATAGCATTATTGCTGTTTTCACTGTGACCAAAATTCAGCAAATTCAAGTTGAATTTATCATGGCTGCATGTTTCAATGATGCTTTATTTGCCTATTTTTTTCTTTTATTTTCTCCAAAATATAAGGCTGACTAAAAAAATAATAAAAAAAAAATTTAAAAAAAAGTAAAAATTGGATAACATCTAGTTATCTCATCTGCACTGCATCACAGTTTCACAGTTCACCAGTGAGCTGATGCCCATTTTTGAAGAGTCCAGGCATGAAGGAAAGAAGGAATTGAACCACACCCAGGTCTTGCCCCAGAGTGGAGTCGGTACAGAGTCAGGATGCTGATCTACATCCAGGAGTCCAAAACCTGTCCCAGTCCATTTATTTGGCATCCTGCATCACTTCAGCACAAGATGATGACAGTGTTAAAGGTCTGGGGCAGTTTCCCCCTCCTAGGCATTCAGATGGCCATGCTCAAGGCCAGGTCACTGATGAATGGTGCCGTGCAGCAAGAGCTGCAAGAGCCTCAGAGGAGGCTGTCTCTCCTTTTGGGAGCTGCCTTATAGCCAAAGCTCTTGTTCTTGGTCCCCACTTGAGGTGAACTTCAGGTGCTTTTCAGCCTTAAGCGTGCCCCATCCTGTGCCTCCCTGATATTTACTCTGATTCTGAGCTTCTGCATTGACTTTCTGGCTTCACCTCAGACATGTCTAATCACCCCAGATTTGCAGGGTGAATGCTGGTCTGTGTCTGATGCTGGTGACTTTCACAGGCCTGCTCTGCACTCCTGGCTCAGGAAAAGTGGGACAGTCCTGGATGGTGTCAGTACAGGCTCTGCCTGCCTTGCTGAGAATATCAGCTCCCAGTTCCTCACCTGCAGAGTGATGGACCCTCAGCTCTGCCTGGCAGGCAATGTATCTGGCAGAGATTTTCAGCCTTTCTTTGATTTCCTACTTGCTATTTCAAATGCAGCAGATTATCCCAAGATGCCTGGAAGTTCCATTTGAGTTCAATTGCCTTCATAAAGTGAGTAATATTGAGTCAGCTTCCTGAAGATGGCTGTCCACATCTCAATTGGCATTTCATCTAATCAGAGTTATCAGGGGTATTTTCAGAACCAAAATGCATGTGTGGCTGATGATATGAAATTAATGGAATTACATCTGCCTACCTACATGGAAACAAACCCTCTGACCTTGAGTACTTAACTTCACAGATCTGACATGAGGCATAAAGGCTCAGCAGTGGAAACTCATCTACTCATTTCATCATGCCTCTTACCGGGGAAAAGGGAAGACTCCAATCTTTCTTCCTCTCAGTCTGTCACCGCTTGTCACACAGAGAATTATCTCTTAAAAGAAAACAGAGGAAAGAATGAATTCACGAATAAATAAATCAGTGGAAGTTTTTCACAAAATTAACACAGAGATAAAGTTCATGTAGTACTAGCAGGACACCTCAGGGTTTCTCAGGGATGGAGCTGCTAATATGGAGACCCCTTGTTTATGAGGAGTTCCATTATATTCTATAAATAAAAATTTAAGAGTAACCTTAAGCAAGAAAATTCATCAGACCAGAGGGTTGAATTTACTATCCAATGTCCTTGCTTTGGTTTTAATCCATGGTTTAAACAGTTTCAAAACTGTTTACTGCTAATGCTCTTCTCTCAGGACACAATTAAAGATGTCTCTCAGTTTCTGGTCATCTGTTGAGCAGAACAGGAAATGACACTTTCACCTTAAACTACAAGGTCTTCTAAAGAGAAGACAACACTCTCTTTGTTTTTTTGTCAAGCAGGTAGGAATCTGAGGTCCTACCCCATTGTTATGTAAATTAAACATAATGTTAAATTACAGAACTCACTCCTTACCCATCCAGATTTAAATCTCTGTCCACTTCCACAAAAGGTGGCAGATGCATAATTTTGTGAAAAAATTCCTTTTAATAGAGAAAATAATTTTTCAGTAAACCTGAGGTTAATCATAAGATAGAACTATAGGTAAAATGAAATACCTTTAAGGCAAAGTTTAAGAAAGGTAAGCATATTTTAAAGTTAATTTAGTACTCAAAGTGCAGGTAGAGAGAAAAGTGGATTTCAAATATATTTTTCTTTTTAGAGGTGAGATCTTTTAGATAGAAACCAAAAATTTCACCCTATGAAAGTTTTTCTGAAGTAGTGAAAGGTAAGTTAAAGAATGTTAGGTTAGCAAATCACACCAATATACCAGGATCATAAGTTTTGTTCTGTTTCCTATGGACTGTCACTTTCCAAAGAAAATCATCCAAAAAAAAATCAGTTTTAGAAACTGCACAGTGTTCTAGATTCACTGTATTGATCCAGTGCAGCCATATAAAAGCCAAAACCTCACATACACAAAAAAGAGGCTCAGAGAAAGGCTAAATCTGGAAGAAGCTTTTTTAAGAACGCTTTTAAGAAGAAGTTTTTAAGTTTGCTTAAGGTATTTTTGCCACCGTTGATCTAAATCAGAGACACCACTAGAGTCCTACACTTGGTTCAGATGGACTTGTGTGGGAATAAAGACATTTTGCCCACAGCTCAGGTGGTTTAAACTTCTTTAATCAGGGATGTGTTGCCCAGGTCATAGGAATTTGAGACCTATAGCATCATGTTCATATTGGATGTACTCTAATATTTTATTATCAACATCTATGTATGCACACTTGAAGTGAGATAAAATCACAGTTTAAGTGCTGAGGAGAGTGTAAGAAAAATTTCTGCCACTAACTGTGATTTGAGTCTTTGTTCTGTGAAGATTCAGAACAAGGGGCAAGGTGCAGCCTTTTGCAAGAAAGTACTTGCATGTACGTTTAGGTTCCACTGTTTCTGTTAAGCAAGTATTCAAAACCTAAGCATGGTCAAGAGGTTTACTGAGTACGAATTGTGAAATAGAGGCTTTAGTGATGATAGAAAAAACTTGGGAAGCCCAATGGTAAAATAGGATATTCATAGACAAATCTCCAGTGGGGGATAAATTCTAACACTCCTTCTTATGTTAAATAGCAATTTATTCTACTCACTTGACTGCTTCCAGTGAGCATCAAAAATTGGTCCAAATGACCTAACATGTCTGTAGTCCAAGTCAGGATTTTCCAGGAGACGTCTTGTAAGACCCAAAAACTTAAGTTTAAAGCAATCTTTTTAATATAAGGAGATATTAAACACGTTACAAGGAATCTTGGTTCTACTTGGTATTCCTTATTCCTGAACAATACAGTTAGTGTTTAGATTTTTAACAAAAACGGATTGTTGCAAAATTTCTTTTAAGCAAAAAACCTTCACTTTTCCCCTAATAAAACAAGACAGTTTCCTTTGCCTGATTTCAAACTAAACCTTAAATAATTTTTTTAAATCCAGCCTACCATTAAATAAAGGGTACATTTATTAAATGTGGGTGCTTGATAATCAGAGTTATAGAAAGTATAAAAGCTGTGATTTTTCATCCTAGACTTTTACACCTCTTGATTTGAATTTTTTCAGCATGTAGGGAAAGAGTTCAGTCAAAAACATATTGTTTGGTCTAAAACTTGCACTTTAAATAATTTTTTATTTCAATAATTTTTATATTTGTCGTCCTGAAAGCAACACATATATGAAAACAGCAGAAATAGCAACTTGAGTAATTGTTAATGGCTGCTTTCCTTTTTTCCCTCAAAATCCTCCATTTGTTATGTCATAATAATGATTACTTTCAAGGGCTGTCATTTGACAGTCCCACACAATGTAGGAGGGGTGAATGAAAGCTGCTTCTGCCTTCAAGCTGAAGCACACAGCACACTTGCACAAAAGGCAAGAGCTGAGAGGATGCTATATATCATTATCTCAGTCATTGCCTAATGATGCTCTCAGTTGTTCTTAAATTTGCTTTTATTTTTCAGTGGGGGATAATAAAATAAGCCTCTATTGCCTTCTAACCCAGCAAGTCATATTTTGTGCTTTTAAATATTTGCTTCATTTTGACCTACACTTCAATAAACATGAGGCTTGAAAAATTATTAAGTAGATCAGGCAAAATTTAAAAAAATTCTCTTATTAGCCTCGACTTCTCCACTCCTCCAAACAGCCCACACAAATCCATGGACATTATTATCACAGGTAGCATTTAAATCTCAGTTACATTTTTGGGGCCTGAATGCCACCAGCACTGCCATACAGCAATTTACACAGACGACTCTCTGATCTGTTGCTGACAGGCTTATGGAGTCCATGAAATTCTGTGCAGTGGTTCAGTTGTACTGAACTGCACCCAAAAACAGAGTATGTGAATTGATTCAAGCATCAATGTCCAGTCCTTCAGCAGCATCTTGTGCACACATTTAATTTTATGCACATAAGAAAAGCCATGGCTTAATTTGGAGCAAAACTAAGTGCCTTAATTTGTTCTCCTACCATTGATAATGATAGTATTTTTGTTAAGTGAGCCACTTCATTACTTATTTATGCTCTTAAAACATTATCTGTTACTATTTTTAAAAGCTTCAGTTTACACTTACAAAAAGCATCCACAGAAGTTCCCATATCTGCATTGCCATTGTCTTTGTAGGTGAGTGCTGAGATTTTACCAGCTGGATTCACTGCATGTCAGCGCACCCAGCTGTGTTCACACTGCAGCCCAAAGAGCACCTTTACAGCAGCCCTGGCACACTCCAGCTTGCTCACTGTCCTCCCTGCTCCCTGTGTGAAGCATGGTGCTATCAGCAGTGTGGGACTTTAGTGTTCTTAAGGCTCTTTTTCCTAACCATGACATGCAGTGGTAGCAAAGACTGGAATGAGGGGTAAAGGAGGATGGTAAATAAGTCACTGAGTGTGAATTTAGCCCATCCTTTTTGCAGCTCAGGATTTTAGAGATGACACAGTTCTCAGGCTTTCACCTGATCAGCAGCCCAGAGTATCCTTATCTTGCCCCTGTTGATGCTCTGTTGTATGAGAGCAGATCCAGCTGCAGCACCATTTCTTTGAATGGATTCTGGAAGGATGCATCCATTCCTCAACAATCTAGGTGAGAAGCACACTGTGACAGGACCATATCAGTCTGGAAACATAATATCAACTCCAATGGACTAAAAATCCTTTTTGTGCACAGGGCTACCATCAGAAACTGTGAAAAGCTGATTTTTTTCCTACTTCAACAGTGTGGTTCCTCCCAGCAATGGAATTTTCTTTCACAGGAAGATGCAATGTTGAAGCAGAAGAACTAGAAAAATTTAAAGTAAAGGAAACTTGGATGATCACGACTGCAATTGTTGTAAAACAAAATAGACTAGGACCATCCAATGTGGAAAAGAGAAGACTGAGGCAGGACATAATATATCAAAAAAACATAATGAAACTATCAATATAAAATATTAGTATTAAATATATATTTTTAAATTATGTAGAAATGGCAAATAAGGACTGACTATTCACTATTTCTCACAGAAACAGAACCACCCAGCACTAAAGGAAACTGTCAGATAACAGGCTGAAAAAAAGACAGAGCTCTTCAGTATTACTACAATGTCTAATCTGTCTTTGTTGACACTTAAAAATGCGTGAGAGACCATGTGTAAGAAAATCAGCTTTTACAGTCACATATTCTCATAGCAATGGGCAACTGAAAATGATGTTGAGAAGGAATGTGTGAGACATCTGAAGACATGGTGTGAAAACCAGGTGAAGTGTTTTCACTATTAGTTAATATAAGCGGTCTTAATTTTCAGAGAAACAGTATTTTCTCTTCTTCATATGCTGTGAGCCATGGCATCTAAATCGTTACTCCCTAAAAAGTACTTCATTAAATAATATTGATAATACCAACAAAAAGGAGTTGAAAAAAAGGCACAGGCAAGAGAGAAGGAAGCCTGTTGGCCTGCTCCCAGTACTGCCAGCAATTGTGGTCATCCCACTGAGCTTGCTGAATGCCCAGCTGAAAAGGAAGGGATGAAACCTCTGTCACAGAGGGCTGAATCTTCACTCGCTGACAAAAGTTACTGAAAGCAGAGAACTGGAGACATTTAAGACTAAATTGTCGTGTCTGATAAGCTCTGGAAAATCATGTGACAACAAAGGCCAGAGATCCTGAATTATTTTTAACTCGGACAGCACAGGATATGGAACAACATAATACTGTGAAGTGTCATATCCTTATTATTATTAGTCTGGTATTTATGTCAGCACAAATTAGTTATACCAAAATCAACAGAAAACAGCAATATAAAAACATTATTTTCATGCTTATTACTCTTCAGTATGTTATAATATGAAAGTAATTTGAGAGAGTACATAATAAAAAATTATAATAATATATACAGTAAAATAACATCTTTTACACTTTGGGGACTGTAAACGACTCTCAAAATAAAATTTCCAAGCTTGTGGAAGAAAGTGAAAAGTCTGTAATGACTCAAGCTAAGTGGAATATTCCAATTAGCTTCTGCAGCTAGAACTTGGTGCCTTGCTGTCAGAAGTCCTTAATGGAGTAAAAGCCTCATCATCCACCTATCAGACTTGTACTATACCTTGTAATAGGCATATATATATGTATACATATATATATATAACCTTTATGTATGGTGATGGTTGGAGCAGAGTTCAGCCACGGGAAATCATCCCCCTCCCTTCCACTAGCTACAGAAATGGGTCTGTGAGGGAGTCATGGGTACTAAGTGATAAAGACGATGGTGATTGCTTTAGATATCCTAAAGATGGAAGGAAAAGACATAGACTGTACTCAGGAATGAAGAATAAGAAATCAATTTCAGGATCTGGAATGAAGGTAGTGATAGCATGACAATGGCAGAGTTTGTCACATTAAAGCCAAGTAGAAAATGAACGGGGAAAAGTCTAAAAATATTCATATGTATGTCAATAAATATGAAGAAGCTGCTATGGAAGCTCTATTTGGTTGAGAGAAGAGACAGCAACAAAGTGTTGTCAGCAGGAGAGGATAAAGTTTCTTCCATTTGCTTGAATTTGATATATTTTTTTCTTTCAAAGACAGGTAGGATAAGTCTTACTATTATTCAGAGGTGAAGACACTGAAAATAAAAGCGTGCTCTGTTTCACAAGTATTAAATTTACTGGCTTCAATAGAATTACATTTTACCCAAGGTCTTCTAAATATGTGAGATGATCTCAAATCAGGGGTTGTCTTTGGCCTCTTTTTTATTTCTTTTTCCTTTCCTTTCCTTTCCTTTCCTTTCCTTTCCTTTCCTTTCCTTTCCTAAGGGGGCGGTGGGTGGCTTTTTGTGGGTTTGTTTGTTTGTTTTTTGTTTATTTTAAACCAATAGTGCTGCAAGTAAATGGATTTGAAGTTTAATAGACAAAACACAAGGAATTTTCATTTACATTAGATTTTAATACAAAGTATGGGAGCCCTGTAAACGTTAGAACCAGTGCATGTTCTGTCTCTGCTTAGATTAATACACAGCATGGACCTTTTTCCCCTCGGATTACAGAGGACAAAACTAGCTGAATACCACATCTTGCATCTGCTACCATTAAACATTTAGCATGTTGCTTGCAGAACTTTGTTTATGAGAAACAAAATAAATGCCATATGAAATAGATCTTTTCACAGCCAGGCCATTTTTTTTTAACCTGTAATGACTTCAAGACCCCCTAAAGATCTTGAAAGAGAATTGACTTTGGATTTTTTGGGTTTGAATTGTTTGAGGAGTTTTAACGTACTAAAAGACTTATAGGAAGCAAGTTTCCTGATCTTAATGTTCTCATGACTACTGTCACAGACAAGTCCAAGACAAAAGATTTGTATTGTAAGCAATGGATTACATGCTTCTTCTAAAAGTTCAGATAATTCTTCATTTTGCATAGAGAAGCATCAAGCTTTTACAAGCATAAAGTATCAGATTTTATGCAGACATAGTGCTTAAAGACATCATTCATCCCAGTAACCTTTAATTTGACCTTTGGTAATTAGCCACTCTTTTTTCCCAGAACAGACAAATTGAGGCTATTATCTAAAAAGGAAAGAGACCTTAGAAAAAGTTTAAGAGTCCTTGATTCAGAATGCAGTTTGGAAATAGCTAGCTAGTATGGGCTTTTCATATAATATCTTTAATGTGCAACTGACAATAAAATATTTGCTTTTATTAAGAACTAATAACAGTTCATTTTTGTAGGATTTAACATTAGTGAATACATCTGCACCTTGGGGTTGTGGTTCCCTAATATTTTTGCTTTATTTTATGTTCCATTTTTTAAAAAAATGCATATCCATCTGCAAACTTTCTTGAAAAAAAACTCAAATAATGCTGCAGTGCTGAAGCTCTCTAGAAAAAGTGCAATTCATTTATCTTTTACTATTAGTGCATCATATTTTCCCAATTCTTAATTTCAGTTTCTTTCATTTGAGACTTCTATGCTGATCAAGGCCACTGACAAAACTGTGGCAGACTTGCACTGAAATTCCTAGTGGGATTCAGTAAGGAAAGGGGAGCACTAAGACAGTTCACAGTCCATGGAAGCTGAAGGTATCTTTCCAGTCTTCAAGAGGCCTTTAGAATAAGATCCAAATATATGTAGCATTTATTTTTCCTTACAAACTGGGATGTCACTCTGAGACTTTAAGAGTAGACCTAAGCCAGAGGAGGCTGATGTGAGTTCATTGATGCTGAAGCTCTTTCTATCAAAGATGTAGCTCTGCATTCACACTTTCCATAATGCTTGGTGTCATGGAAAAAATTTAAGTATTTTGGCTTTGTTGACTAAAGGTTAGCTCCTTGTTATTCTTTTACTTATTTATATTTATTAATTTCTTTGTAGCAAATGCCTATGTATAAAGTAAGTGAAGAAAAGATCAGGACAGGAAGAGCGTGAAGTTTCCTGTAGGGATATTTTCTCATGCAATACAAAAGAGGACTTAAAATGTGTAAGTAAAAACACTCTGGGGCAGAAAGAAGGCAAAATACTGAGAAAGAAATTGTATTTCACTCATGAAAGGACAGTCAGACAGCAGTGAGGAAGCAAGAAATGGTGATACATCACCACCATTATCACATCTCTCACTAATGTTAAGTTTTATGTATTTTTATGTGGGAAAAAAAAGAAATAAGCAAAAGCATCCTTGGACTTTGTTAAAAAATCAGCGTAGAGCATCTCCATTAAAATTGCCATACCTGAAACATCATGAATGGAATTCAAACTGTTTCAAGCCTTTTGCAAACCTTTCACAAAATTTAAACAGAGTTTGGTAAATTATACTTCATACCCATTATTGGTCCTCCGTAACAACACTGTTAATCAACTAACATAAATTAAACTCATTGTATCTTAATAAATCAGACTGCTATTAAAGTACAAAAGAAATTTCAGCTAAAACTCTAGAAGAGCAAGCCAGTCAATAATACAATTGTTTCATTGAAGTAATTTACACTGACTACCGTACCAAAAAATTCATTTAATGTAAACATTGAATATCTCGTGTTGGAGGGGAGACATAAGAATCATCAAATCTAAATCCATATATAAATATATATATGTATATGTACACACATATATATATATAAATCCTCTGTACATTCAGTAAAATAAGTCATGTCCTAATGCTACAATGACTCAATCCATTTCCATTTCAAAGGTACTTCACACATCTGAATTTCACTGATTTATTCTGGTGTATTTGATTCCCTCTGAGACTGCTTGGATTCAGCCTTCGGTTACGAACACAATTGCTCAAATTGCATCAATATCAACATCCTCCTCCACTGGCATCTTCCCTGCACTGTTCCCACATCAGGGACAAACAACAGACCTCTTTGCAAACTAATGAAGGATCCATCAAAGATGCCACTTCAGGGTTCGATCAGGTGTTCATTTTATTTAGATAATGGAGAGGAGCATCAAAGTCAGTTTGATGTAGTGTAGGATGGATTTGCTTAAAAAGTGCCTAGAGCTATAACAAAAGAACTAATTTCAAGATATCTACAGAAGTGGTAAATGTATTCACTTTGAAAAGAATTGCTATGTTATTTATGTTTATACTAAAATATTTAACTATTTGAAGACCAACAGGATTTTAAAACTCTACCTGTAATCCTTTTTTATTCCATAGTTTTTAATTGTGAAATTATCTTCTTAGTTTTTATCCCATATTTTATTCACAAAAAACTTCTTTGTAACCCAGTTTTTTGGGTTCTCCATCCTATTAAAGTGCTCCCAGGGCTGTGACCAGGTTTGGCTTCAGTGGCAGCTTGAGGGAATGGCTGGGAAGTGCTGAACCAGGAGTGCTGAAATATCGATGTGTGGCAATCAATGCTCAGGATGAGAAAAAAGGCTTCTTCATCTTCCAGAATGGACCCAACTTTTGGTACCATCTCCAGACTTCTAAGAAAAATATCTCGTTTTTTTAACGCTAATTTCCTCCTTGGTCGTGTGTCCGTTAATAACAGATCATCTTGCTCTAGGTTGACTCGCCACACAAATACAAAAGCCCTGTGTGAGAACACAATTGCATTTCCCTCTGATTAACCAGAACACACTGTGCAGTGTTCAGCTGTCTCCATGCCAGTTGCATGAAGACGAACACTTGGTACCCCTTCAAAAGTTTTATGAGAATTTCAGCTGACAGAGTGAACTCGCACTAAGTCAGTTCTGCACATCATGTTGTCCTGGGTTGCTGTGTAGGATGTACACAAGTACTTATTCTATCACCATCTCCATGAGCTGATGGAACCAGGTGGGCGAGTGTTTTTCCCAGGCCCCCTGCCTTTGGGCTGTCTTCTGCTAATGGCCCATCAATGTCTTGCCCATGACTCACAGGTAACTCCCTCCAGGAGTTATCTCTGTTTAATGGACCATCAAGGACCCACTTCACACTCATCATCCCATTGTGAGATGCTCTGCCCAGGGGGAGGAGCCAAGCATTCTCACCTGGATATAAGCTGGTATGTGGGACAGTGCAAGTAGCCCTTACCTGCTGGATTCCCAGAGGACCAGAGCTACCAGACCTTTCTACAGGATCACTGCTTCAGGAAGACCACCTCATCTGGACTGCTTCCACCATCCTGCTCAGTTTGTATTCTGACTCTGTCAGTGATCCTTTGTGTTATTGCATTTATTTTATTTTATTTTTACCTTTTTATCTTTCTTCTTATTAAATTGTATCTCTTATTTGAAGCCTCTCACTCGTTTTGCTTTGAAACCACGACACATGTGAAGGCAGCATCTCAGACCTGGTATTTTGTACCCTAAACCAGAATTATTTTATTAAAAACCCACAGTCTTGGTGACCCCTGAAACATAGTCTGATGTTGGGAAACAAATGTTTTTCTTACACCTGCATAAAGCACAGGCTAGCACTGAGAACACCACAAACGAAACTTGTTCCATAAAAAAAGAGAGCTGGTTTGTACTCATATACCTTGGGGATCTTTTTGTTGCGCAGTGCACTATGATATTGTGTAGACATCCATCAAAACTCCCTGTACCAAAACCACGCATATCTGAGACTTCCCATTCGTGGACAAGGCTAGGTGTGAATGTGAGCATGTAAGCACCAGCTAGGAATGGGTCATCTATGATTCACTAGCAAGCAATGAGGATATTTTGAAGGATGATGGAAAAAGGCTATGGAAAAGCTACAAAGATTCAGTATCTTATATTTAGCAAAAACAATATGTAGGTGGTTTTATAAGTGTTAATGAGTTATTGTTGGCTAGGATACACATGCATTTATTGTAACAGAAGGAGCTTGGAGCAGAGGAGATAGTTAACCCAAACCAGGGACTTGGGTATTTCTGGCTCCTGTGTGTGGCTGGGAGCACAGACACACACAGACCAACGAGTTGTGTTAATGGAAGTGCAGGGATGAATACATCCCTTTGTACATCAAATAAAACATTTTTCCTGCTTATTGTGATTTGGAAATGAATGCAAAATTTATCTGCAAAGCATTCTGATTTGGGGTTCTTGAAAATCTATGTATTTACTTTCAATGCTTATAGTGAATTGGCTTCAAAGTTAATTCAGAAAAAGAATTGTTATTCCTAGAGAAAGGGCATGTGGCCAAAGCTAGGGTTTCATCTGATATTTTCCTTCACATTCATGTTTTGTCCTGTTTGGCTATTCATTTAGGATTACCAGGCTTTTTTATTATTTGTGTAATCCTGTATGGGAGCTGTTATCTACAGGTTTTGAATTTATTATCTTAGGCTGCACAAAAGGGCCAGAAGATAACCTCCTCCCCTACCCTTCTGTTGCAGTTGACAGCGATTTTAAACATTCCAATAATGAAAGATCAGAGCTAGGAGCCAGCTCCTAGCTTTTTTAAAGTGTATGTACTAGTACTGCAACAACCCAGAGCTGGGAATGGAAGAGGAAAAGAGAACAGCTGGTGGAGAGGGGAGGGAGGAGAGAGCAAGGAAGGAAACAGGCAGAAACATTCTTTTAATGTAGTACTACACTTTGGTATATCAAGCAAGGTCTAAGATAAAAAAAGGAAAATTCAAAGTGACTCTAAGATGTGAAGCTATTTCTATCCAAAGGATGCCTTGGAAGCCATTCCAACATTTCTCGTGTTGACAGTGACTAAGGCAGGACTAGCTGTAAGCTGCCCTGCAGCTATATTTGCCCTGTAACATGTGCTTCAGGGCCACCTGTGTCACAAAGAGCACGTGTCTCAGCCAAACAGTGCACCCTGTTCTATAACTTATTGCACACATTTTTTTATTTCTCTCTCTGCAAATGAGAGAGATGGTTATGGAGAAAGAAAACTGTTCAGCAGTGGTGAAGGTCAGAAGCTGAACAGATTTGTTTAACAAACCATCTCAGTACCATCTCTTTAATCCTCTGAGAGAGGAATAGAGCAGAAGTGCTGGTAAAGTTCAGTCTACTTCATTATTAATTTGCCTTTTTTCTTCTCTATTAACTCATATACTGTAACACTTTCCATTTCTAAGTAACAGCCTGGGGCAAAGGCAGGGCCTGGCCTTAAGCTAGAAACATGTGCTTGTCTTACAGGGACCCTCCAACATGGTGAAGCCATTGAGCCTCCAGCTGAAAAGAACAGCTGCACTTTCCCCCTCACCTTCAACCCTGCTGCCCCAACAAACCTATGGGAAATGCAGCACAACATTATTACCTGCAGCATTAAATCCATTTCTCATTTCACGCTTGGGAGCTGCTTACAGTGTTTACATGGACGTGTTTGCAGGTGGATGCACATCAACATCTCCCTGACTCAGGAGATGAATAGCACAGCTTTAGCATAACACAGTATAATCCGCAGATTTTTTGCAAGTGCAACTGGTTGTGCAAGGCACAACACCTGCTGGTGCCTACTCTGAGCAAAGCCTGAGTGTAACTGTTGGCATATAACCAAGAGTAAACAAAAAATATGCTTTTGGGCAACAGGATTTCAGGTGTAAAATTTGTTCTTCAGTCCACAGGGCAGACCTATGTATGATAACCCTCTAAGGATTCCATACATACAGCGTACATACATAAATCTAAGGAATCAATAAAATGCCTCCATTAAAGCATGGAGAAAAACTGACAGCAAAGTTGGAGAAAGGCTGTTACAAATAGTTAATAGCAAAATAACACACTGATTGGGTCTGTCTAGTACAAGTGCCAGCACATGTCAGCTAAGAATATCTGAAACTACACCAGAATGCTTTGTTCTGATGGGTATGATAATGGAGGCCTGGCAGAAAATAAGGCAGCAGAAGTTTCCGGGTGTTCGTGGGTTTTTTTTGGTGTGGTTATTTGGTGAGGGGCTTGGTTTGAGGCTATAAGGGCTCCTAATATAGGCCAACAAAGCACCTTCTAGGAATAAGATTTCTGCTCCACTGATTTCTGGTGGATTTCTGGGGAAGTCTTCCCAAGTGGCCTTTTTTCACTGCAGCTGGCTGGTCTGTCTACCTGCAAGCTCTGCCTCAAGCCTGAGGACAACCCCCTCAGGTATCTCTGGTTTCAAGACTCTTACAATAGGTTTTGTCTTGTGAAGAATCCCATGCACCACTGGAAAGAAAAAAAAAAAAGACTAAACCACATCACCTTTAACGGCATATTGTTTAGCTAACTTCTGGAGAGCAGAAACCCTTGATACAACTAGAGTCACAGACTGTGAAAGTGAAAAAGAATGCTCTTATCCCTCATTTGTAGCTCAGAGAGAGGGAGGCACATTAGGGTAGGAATGTGTCTCTCACTGCAGGGACCTAGGCATTTAGGTGGTGTGTGATGTGTGGCACTCACTGTTCAAATCCTTCTCCTCAGCTTGTGCACCTTGTGAGGCCTCATTCATTAAAAAAACTACAGAGACAAACACACCATACATGAAAAAGAGGGTGCTGTCACTGACAATGCCCTGATGATGGCTGTTCACTCTAGCATGGATGGATGTCTGACTCAGGAACTCACGTCCTCTGCCTGCAGGGTTAAAACTTGGCCACCATGTTAGCACTGGTACACAAAGTATATTGCAGCACACCTGCATAAAATCTTTCTAAAGTTAATATAAATTATGATCACCCTTCCGTAATAAGCTGATTCTACTTTTTCCCCAGGCATATTGTAAATTCTACAAACCAAAGACCATGCTACAGGCTAAAATTGATTTAGAAGCTGAAATAAAACACATATGTTCAAGCTGGAGATAAATTCTTGGAACAACACTCCTGTTTATACTAATGGATTCAATTCAAAGCATCATTTTTATTAATATTATTGTTATTATTAGCTTTTACTCTTGTTCTCTGATTTCAGCTTTTACTCTTGTTCTCTGATTTCTAACTAGTCATCACACCTATACGTGATTTCAAATATTTTCAAGAAGTTGAATGTCACCCTATTGTCTTTATTAACCTTATTTCTCATTAGTACATTGGCTGCAGTCACGTAGAACTGATGGAAAAGTAAAAGGCATAAATCTTTCTAATACTAATCTCAGAATAAAAAGTCTTTCCTGGGGACTGTTGGAAGCTGGGTTTTATGCCTTGTTAAAAAGATGCAGTGGCCTTTTGACACAAAAAGCCTCTCATTAAAACTCGGATATTAGTTAACTCTCTTGATCAGGATTGATTTCTATTTCATTGTGGTGTGATTAATGTATGGAAAAGAAGCAGTATTTGAGCAAATGAGCCAAGGGTTATCCATTTATGGGCAATAATATCTGCTCAATCAAGAGACCTCACAGAACAGCTTTTTGTTCTGATTAAGATATATACCCAATTAAAGGTTTCAAACCAGTTGCCACTCAAATCAAAGGCAGCTTTCTCCACCAACATCAATGGGTGTTGATTAAGCCTGCAGAGGGAATGGTTCTTCGTATATGAAAATTTTCCCAGATCACTCAGTTTTCCTTGAGGTAACTTACTAGTTCAAACAGGAAGACCCTGAGACAATACATTTCCTGAAAGGTTTCTGAGGAAGGAAATTTGCAAAAAGACAGAGGTCTGCAGTTACTTCTAATTATTTCTGCAAAAGATCCATTTAAGTCTGTACTTATCTGTGAATCACACATAGGGTGCATATACATAAGGAGTACACTTAAGTGTCCACTGAATGATCAGAAGATTGGTTCTTATTTATGTTTGAGATTGCATTTAAATAAATAAGTAATGTGGGCTGATAAGGTTTTGTTTAGTTTTTCAGGGGTTTTGGATCTGGTTTGGGTTTTTTTCCTTACAAGTACTGGTGAAATGAAGTATCACTAGAGAACTATCACACTAAAATATCCCTTGTTAATGCCTGTAAGAATGGTTGAAAAATAGTTAATTTTAAGGAATTTTGGAAGAGTTTTGGAAGGGCAGTAGAGCAATTTATCTGAACAGACTTACATTGATAGAGGCAGTTATAGAAAATAAAGATAGTGCCAATATCTCTTTAGTACTGCAGAGCCTGCATCTGCAACATATTTACAGATGTCACAATGAACTGGGATTGCTTTCACAATTAAGTAGCACTGTAGCCTTTTAAAACTAATTTTTTTACATTAATGTGTCTATAAAATATTTAAGTCATATGGATGAAGTGAAATTCAAATTATTTGAAGGATTGAAAAACACGACACACAAATACTTCAAACTAGTTAGAAATCTAATCATGGTAAGGGTTATGCACTTAGAATCAAGATCCATCCAAGATTGTTACAAGATTGTAAATAGTGTGTAAATAGTGTGAGACTAAGGACTGCATCTAACTTAAAAAATTATTTTAACTTATACCATTTACCAGAGGTGGGTCTTTCTGCTTAGTTGGTTTAATTCTAGTGTATAGACCCATCCTCTCAAAAAATATGCAATTCTTTCAATATTTAAAGGTGCCTTTTTTTTTGTTTTTAAAGGAGTGTTTAACTTGTAAAGCACTTAAAGGACAAACTTTAGCATTTAAGAAACAAACCAGCTAGGGTGCTAGAAAATTCATAAGATAAAAGGAAATGAACTTTCCCGGGTTAAAGTGATAAGAAAAGAGGAAATGACTTCAGGTTGTTCCAGGAGAGGTTTAGACTGGATATTAGGAAAAATTTATTTGCTGAAATTGTTGTGAAGCATTGGTCCAGGCTGCCCAGGGAGGTGGTGGTGTCTTTATATACCTTGGTGAGGTGTTTAGAGATGTGCAGATGTGGTGTTCAGGAACATGGTTAGGTGGTGGACTGGGCAGTGTTATGCTAACAGTTGGAAGTGATGATCTTAAAGGTGTTTTCCAACCTAAATTATTTTATGATTATTTTATTTTTTGTCAGAACATTATATGTTCTGCCAGTACATTCACTGCTACACCTACACTATGTGCCTCCAACAAGTTTCTGGGTCCCAAGATGGATTACCAGGAATAGAGAATCTAGCTATTAGGACCAGGTAGATCTGTACACACATAAAGAAGGGGCATTTTAGGCAATTTACAGATTTGAAGTGAAGAACTACTGGCATTGAGAGACTTTTGGTGTAAAGCAGTTAACAAATGAGAGAGTTGGAGGCTTTGATTTTGGACTTTGGATATAAAGTCCAAATTAATAGTTTTCTGGATCTGACCTGCATTTGCTAATGCCACATCTCTCTGTGTATGTTTTTTCTCTAACCGATCTTTTCTTAACTCAGATCATACCCAGATTCTGAATGAGTATTAAATGGCATCATCTTAATATATCCCACCATTGTGCATGCTCACGCTTTTGAATGGAGAATTAATTTGAATACTGAATATCTTAAAGAATGCCAAGAAAATCTTGCAAGAGAATTAGTGGGCTACAGTGAAAAGAAAAATTCCTGGCATCTCACAGTTTTGATCCCCTTGGCTAAGCCCTCTTTGCTTTTAATAATTTCTTTAAAAATGTAAACCTTTCACTTGTCTTTCAGAATACTCAGAAACTACTAGAAATCTTCAGTTAAATATAGCACGTTTGCATTCCTACAATATTCATGCTTATTTTATTAATTTTTGTCCACCCAATATTCCTATCGCAATAAATCCTAAAGTTGAAAGCATCATTTCAGTTGCATGTATTTTTAGAGTGCCTATGGACATATCAGCTCAGCATTTTTCGAGTGCACAGTACTGCACTAAGAGAAAACCAGAATGTGATTCCCATTAAAAAAAAAACAAACAAACCTGCTATCTAGATAAAACACAAAAACAGCAACCAAAATCCTCCAATAGTTTAATACAGACAAGTCAGCACAAAAACAGTGACATTTTTTTCTTGTTTCTGGAGATGCGGAATTGTTCCCTAGACTTTTGTCTGTCTTTCTGAGTGTGTCCTTTAAAATAGTAGATCTCATTATCCTTACCTGCCTGAAGTGAACATTTTCAATCCTCTGTTCTCACCTCAGAAGGAAACAGCTAAACAGTAACCAAGTGTTATTGTCATGCAGTTGCCATGATGAATAACATTCTTGAGTTCTAATTTTTCAGTATTTTAAAATTCTGTATTAAAGTAAAAGAACAAACAACATGCTCTTGTGTCTGGGTCTGCCTAGTTGGCTTCATGTTAGTCTAAGCTGGAGATGTCTGAGTTAAAAGAAGAAAATAGATCAGCTGACCTTCTCTGAGCAAGAATAACTTCATCTTTGTTAGCTTTCCAAAATATCTGTCATCTCCTCAGGGGTCTGAGTCAGCACTTCAATCATAGACTAGACTAGACTAGAATTACAGAATCATTAAAGTTAGAAAACACTTCCAAGATTATCAAGTTAAACCTGGCTCAACTTCAGGCCACTTCTCCTGTTGTATTTCTTGTTGCCTGGGAGAAGAGGTCAATCCCCATCTTACCACAACCTTCTTTTGCATAATTGTAGAGAGCAATAGAGTCTCCCCTGATCTTTCTCTTCTCCAGGCTAAAAATTTCCAACTCCCTCAGCTACTCTTCATAAGACTTATACTCAAAAATGTCCCATATTAATTGTATAAGGCCCGTGTGTAAATTCTTCTTTTGAATAAAGCATCACTGTCAATCAGTCAGAGGTTCATCTGACTTGGGGGCTGTTTGTATTGCTTGTTCAGGTCAGAGGTTGGCGTAGTGAACCTTCTGATTGTCAGCTGGTTTTATATTCAGACACATTTTAGGTACAAGGCAGTAGGAGCTGGATTCTTCCAGAAGAAGTGCTGTTTGCTGCCACCTACCAAGAGCAATTATTACCTGTGCTATGGAGTCATTCACACTATTCCTGTCCAAAGGGGTGAATTGAAACCACCCATTACTTATTAGTAATTACATCTTTAAGCTCCCTTGCTTGCCTTTGCTCTAGAAGAAATTAGAGATCAGTAGCCTCAATGTGGAAGCGGTGAAAGCAGAAATACCTTTCAGCTGGTGGAAGTTGAGAACTGAACCTGTTCACTACCTGTGGCATTTCAGCCCACCACCAGAGCACCCTGTCATGCTGTGGTGCTTTGCTCCAGCTTCATATGCATCAGGTTTTGCAATAACTAGGTTTTGGTGAAACTTTGGAGACAAGGGTAAATAGTTATCCAAGTTTAGTGAGCAAGAATGTTACTTTAGCTTAATAGTCCTCAAACTGTTCTCCCAGTTAGGGTACAGCCAGTCCTTCACTGGCTGTATCTCTGACTGAAACAATGGGTCCTGCTGCTCATGGAAAGTCTCCTTGTCAAGCTGGATGCAACTGTGAATGCAATGAAATACTCTCCCTTGCAAGAGATGAAAGGAATCAGAGAAAGTGACTATGACAATACCCTCAGGGAAGGTAGAAAAGAGGGAACCCAGCATGGAAGAACCAAAGTGAAAGTAGAGCTGATGAGTGAAGAGAAGCCTTCATTTTCTCATTTCCAAGGATTTAAATAGTTACTCTCCTTTCCCTAATATTAATCTCTAAGGTTATTCTCTCATGTCAGTCTAAAAGCTCCTGATGTTCAGACCAAAGACCACTCCAGACTCAACTCTTATATGACATTTTGGGTACTCTATTACATATGTATCACATGCATCATTCATCTTGATTTTGCCAGCATTTTATTTACTGTTCTTGCCTCCTTCTTATTTGAACAGGACGTCACTGTTTTATTTGCCATCTGTGAGCTCCATATGGTCATAGCTAATGAAAGCAAGTAGTCTAAAAAAGATGACACTATTAAATAACCTTTGTTTGATTAAATACACAGTCTACTTCTTTTAGACTATACTTGCCATCTCTAAATGTCAAGATAGATAGTCTTGTATTCTCTGCAGACTACAGTGTTTGGGATAGCTGAAAAAAATATTGGCTGTTATGTTACAACTGCAGTGAAATTTCCTAAAAATCTCCAAAATTAAAGTTCTGCTGAATTTTTCTCACTCAGAAAAGACACAGTCATATTAGTGGCTTTCCCTGAATCTCCAATTCCATCAGAAAGAAAAAGGAAGCTGAAAGAGGCCATCACATTTTCTGTTCTCTCGTATTAGACACTTGGGCCCCTCCATCCACAGGGCCTATCTCTGATGCTGTGATCTCATCTATGAACCCACTCATCTTGTTGGGAAGAATAGCCTGGGAATCCCCTGGTGTGCTCTCAAGAACCACGAACACCACTGTGTTTCTGAGCACTTCAGAAGACTGAGTAACAGCAATATCAGCTGCATCTGCATCTCACTTGTCTGTCTCATCAGTGTCCTTTGCACTTAGTAGTCAATAAAACATTCTTAGGCCTTTATCTGTAGCAATGGGGCCTTTCAGACTCATGGTCTCTGCCTTCCCTAGAGGCAGTCTTAGTGACCAGTGCAGCATCTGCAGTGTCCCAGCAGAATTCCCTGAGGAACATACTTTTTCTGAAAACTGGTGAGAGAAGATGGCAGGATTTACACCTGATATTTTACATTTAAGGGATATAATTAAGGCTGGCTTACATCTGTGAAACCCCATTAAAGCTCTGGCAGCCAGAGTCAGGACCTTTTAAGCCTGTGGGTTTCCAAGTTTGATTTTTATAAATGAAGTTGAAATGGATGCCAGCTTTATGTGGCTACGGAACTGCTACTGTACACATGAATAGGGATTTTAACGATTAGTTGAAATCCCTATGGTGTTGAATGAGGTTTTAAACATTGTTTTAAAATGTATTAAATGAAAATAAATAAATGATGTCTTGCTTTTTTTAGTGCAACGAAAAGAGCTATGTAATTAGAATGAGGGGTAATATACAATATTTAATTGTGGCCCTGGTGTTCTTTATAATGAAGTTTGAGTAATTAGTGGCATGATGACTGAGTACTTATTACTTAGTATGAGGTTTGTGTTCCATTACACAAAACATCAATTACTGTTTCCCCATGACAGCTGTTATGGCAGTGTCTCTTTTTCTCTTTTCCCGTGACTCTATTTGCAGATTTCCAGAGTTACCCCAAATTATGTTTAAGCTCTTCGCTCTCTGTCTTGATTGTTTTGGCATGTAAGGCCAAACTCTATTGTCATTGATATAATATATCATGAATGGCTACCAAAAAGGAGATTTCTTTTCTTTTTTTGATAAAGCTCCTTATATTGAAAAGCATGCTGCGAAAATGTCTGGTTTAACAATTTTTGTAGCATTAACTGTCCATCTATGAAGTTTTTATGCCTATCTATTACAGTATTTAAAAGCTGGGAAGCTCTTGTGCAAACTTGCGCTGATATGTTCTTTCCATGCTTTTCTCTGCTCTTCAAGAATTGAGCCCATGGGAAAACATCACCTGAGATAGTCAGGTCTGATCTTCTCAAAGGTTTTGAAATGCAAAAAGTGAGTGTTAATTAGATGTTTAATTAGGAGCCAATACTGGGGAAATGCTTTTCCCACCACATTTTTGTTCACAAATATTCTATGATTTCCCTTCAACACTGTCTCAAGCTTCTCCCTTATCCATGATCAGTCCGAATTCTACTGCAATGAGAGCAGCTTACTCATAAATGTCTGGGTTTTGTGGCTGTCTGACATCAGACTGAGAGGCTTGCTTCTTGTTATATATTTCCCAATTTTAGACATGTTAGGGAACAGACCAGACTAGTATTAGCAACTGAAAAGCTGGTGTTCTAATGGCGTTAATTGTCTCTTTAAAGGTTGAGCACCATTGAGCATTTCCTGACTACATCCCAAACATCTGTTCTTTGTTCAGCTGGTACCACCCCGGCCTTGAGGACTGACCTTGTATTTAGGGTGAGTATGAAACAAGACAGCCTCTTCTCAGGGAAACTAACGTGTAAGGTCACAGCACCTCCTAGCTAGCCAGCCACTCCATGGCATCCCACAGATCCTGCTGTCACTTTCCTCTCAGGCTGTTTGAAGATCATCCTGAGGTCCACAGGCATCCACTTATGCCACACACTAGTAAAGGATGGACTACAATTATATGACATAAAAAAAAGCTTTTCTCAGCTGCCACAAGCAATGACCTTCCATGATGGCTTGTAAGTTGCAATGTCACATATTCCACTTTAGTGACTGGGGATCATATTGTGAGTAGAGCAGACAACAGAGGTAATTGAGGTCTGGGCTGAACTGACCATGGCAGGGAACCCAGTGATGTGCTAAACATAACCAACACCAAAAAGGCTTTTCTAAGATGAGCAGGCTTAACTGTCTTACATCATATAACCTCTTTCTAACACCCAAGAAGGACAAGGGGGAAAGAGCCTTTTTATGTAGGTATAGACTAAATGCAGAAAATTATTCTGCCCTGTGTCTTTTTCTTCCCTTCTGCTGAAGAAGCAGAAGAAAACTGCAGAAGAAAACTTACTGATTAATGTAAAAGTGTAGTGGCTGTTAGATAACACACTCAGCCTGACCTCTGCAGCTTTTTTTTTTTTTTTAATATTTTTCATTTTGTTCTTTTTGTTTGCATGTTTTTATTGTACATTTAAGGAACAGTGAGAGATAACCTTCTTGTACAAGAAGTTATTTTCATGAGAAAATTGAGACATGTAAATATTACCAGTTTGAGGCATAAAATCAATCCTGAAAAGATGCTGATTTGCACTTGCTAGCTTGTTTGAGCTGGGCAAATAAGTAAGGAACCTTCTCTGACAAACACTGTTGATTGTGCTCAGATTGACTCACAGTCAATTTCATTGACTTCAGGCTAACTTTGCTGAATGCCATCAGTTCTTATTGATTTAAAATGAGTTTAAAATATATGGAATTCATTATATATAAGATGAAGGCAGAATAGACCCAGGGAGAACATTGAATGTGAAATGAAAAAGGGAAGTATTAAAATGAGGAAACAGGAATAAGACATGGGGCAAGTTTAGTTTCACCCAAGCGGGGTCATACAAAACCTTGATGTGTAGCCTGTTCTAATTGTACAGATTTTCTCCATAGTCATGAAGAGGAAGTGACAACTCCACAGAGATATTAATTTCAGAAATCTTGGAAAATTATTTCAGGAATTAATGAATCACCCTTCAGGGCATCTGTGTCTCTCCACTGACTTTAAAGGGAGGATAGGGAATGGTAGGGAAATTTTATCTGTGAAATAAATGCATTTATTTGAAAGAAAAAAAATTCAACCATGGAGCAGAGGAGAGCATAACACTATCTTAAAGACAAATTGGGAAGATTTCCTGTTTTCTTTTAGATGCTTTATTGAAATTTAAGATATAAAAGATTTGAAAGGTTTTTTGTAGGGTAAGACTACTGAGTTCTGTCTCTAGCTTCACTCATTTTTAATCAAATTAACCTAAGTGATTTAAAGTACCTGAATGCCCATCACCAGAAAATAAACCAGATGTTATGTGTCAGAAGCATCTTATATGCAATCATAAACATTTGCATTATCACCACTTGATCCACAGTGGGTGTATCCCATAAGACTGTTAAGTCCTTCAGTGTGGTCTATAATCACAGAAAAGGTGAAGCATCTAAATGACAATTTTGATCCCACATAATCTTATTTTACAGTCTCTAAACCTCCACCCCATTGTGGACATATTTTCTGTTGATTTCTAACAGCTTGCTCTGCAGGCATTACTCTGCAGAATTACTCCCCTCTGAAACATCAAGCACATCACTCATTACCAAGAGACACCTAAAAATAGATGCCATGGAGCTGTCTGACCACTTGCTAATTAGGTGCTCCGATGTCTAACTTTCAAGTATCTGGACACTGGCCTGGTATCAAAGACTCAGATGTGGAAGCTTAAGAGGCATTAATTCAGTAAGGAGGCACATTGAACTAACCCCTAGGAAAGGACACGAGATTGGGAGTAGGAGAGTGGGTGATTGGACAGAATAATGGCCAAGGACACAGAGGAAAGCAAAATTTTCTGCCTGACACTTGTGATAATAAATATACTCTGGGAAGAAGTGTGATCAGTTGGCTCAGGAGGGGAAGACAACCCTGCATCTCTCTTGGCCCAGTCACTGGCACTTTAGTGCTCTAGTCCTCACCAGTGAAGGATTTCCAGAAAGGACAGCATGCCTTCCCTTGGGACTTCCTCCAAGAGTTCTTCTTTACTGATTGTGTAGCTAACATTGCTCACTTATTTTAAGGTATGTTAAAGTGCCACCTGAACATTTTGGCCTTGTTGCTTCCAACATCTGAGCTCTTGATTGGCAGACAGGTGGGAGACTGTTTATGTTCCCTTGTCAGATTGAGGAGTTTAAACCTTGGTCTCTCATCCTCACTGCCCTAGGAAGATACTTACAGCTTGGAATGAGTACAGGAATCCTTTTCCCCTCCTGTTCAAGTTTCAACATTGCCTGGGGGAAAATAAATCAATAATTCCATAATCGGAAACAGAGAGAACAAATACAGTCAGCTGAAAAAGGACAGTTTTCTGCCTTGGAACTGTGTGCTTTTTTTGACTGTGGAAATAAAAACAACCCAAACACCTATTTGCAATATTTTGAAACAGTTGATGACTGTCTCACACAGTTCCTGCCTGGGTGAATGTCCTGATTCTTAGCTGGGGAATCGAGAGTTTTCTGCTGCTTCTTTCCTTCTGAGCCTTGAATTTCTGAAATGAACTCTTAACAGTCCAGTAATCTCTACTTAACACTAGGAGAAAGACTAAAATATAGATGAATAATTTCTCAGACATGGCTTCTTTTGAAACCCAGAAGTCTCATCTGGGAGTGGTTCAAGAAAGTGATGGTTGTTCCAGATGTCCAGCAGTGTGCTGCTCCTGTTCTCCAGGAACAGTACAGCCCTCCAGCAACAGCAGCACGAGTGCTCAGTAGGGAACACTGGACCTGTGCAACAGCAGAAAATGCTGGAGTGCACTCTGAGATGGTACCACAACAGAGCCAATGTTTTTTTCTGAGGCATTGGGTTTATAGCTCACACACCATTGGTGTTCTGGCCATGTGCAGTAAGTATGAGGCCACTTGGAAGAATTTAACTTACTGAGCACTTCCTAAATGTTAAAAATGCTCTGTACTGATCCTTGACACCAGGCCACCCTTTACTCCATGCCAGAATAGGCCATGAGAGTTTATTTTGATTCCCCATACCAAGGTACAAAATTATCCCTGTGAGGAAAATGGGCGCAGACCACAGACCTGTCTGCCCCACCTTTGCAAAGATTGAACTGGGTAATCTCTATGCAGCTCAGTGATCTTCAGGATCTGGTCCCAGCTGTCAGTTCCTGTTTGCTAAATAGTGATATTCTCTGCCTTGTGCGTGCATTAATAACTGCGCTGCATGAATGTAAAGTTTTATCTGATGATCTGATGATCTTCTGCATAAAGTTTAGTCTGATATACACATGTGACAAGGGCTCAAGTCACTGATTACTGAGCCTCGCTCTGCTTTTAGTTGCCCCTGAACAGCAGCATTTACTTTACTAGATTGGTTTGTGATATAGTCAGGATTAGTTTCCCAGAAAATACAGCTTTCCTGTTCCACATGAATTCTGGGAATAGTACCATGAAGCTGTGCCATCACTAACAGCAATAAAAAAAAAGAAAAGCAAAATTTCTCAGAAATATGATTGAAAAGCAGTTTATGTTATCTCTGGTCACTTAAGGGTGTTTTACTAACCTCCAACTTTCCAACTTCAATTTTTTTTGGTTTTGAGAAGTTTGTAACTTCAGAAGAAATCTTACTATGTGTCATTTTCCTTCTCAGTGGTTCATCAACATTGGAAATGCTGACACTTTCTCTGACTTGACACATTCTCCATCTACCTCTTCTACAAATGCCAGTAAGATGAATTTAGCAATGCTTTTTGTACTTGCACAGATGACAGCAACTTGAGGACAAGAGGGTATGAGTGGTGACTCTGCAGTCGTGACATCTGCTTACTTCCCCAAGCCAAACTTAACCAAGCTGATTCCTCATATCCACCATATTAGGTGGTTATGTTTGAACAGATCTCCAAACGTGCATATCAGTCTGGCTTCCAACCTCAGTTAAGACCCTCTTCAAAAGTCATTGAAGTATGAAACTATACTTTTTATAGAAAGGAACTTAGAAAGGTCAATATATTTGAAAATGCTGTGCCCTATCTGTCATATCCACATGGACACCTTGTTTATCTTACAGAATCTAAAATGCCATGAGACATATACATTCAGTTGCCGTGATTGCTCACCACGTGTCCAGGCTGGTTGTCTGAGATAGTTACCCTTTGTAACAAGTAGAGGCAGATAGACAACCCCAACAGGCCAATCAGTCAATCTGCTCCAGAAATTCTTTACTGAAGAATGAGCCTCTCTTAGTGGGCCTCTGCTTCTCTCCACTGACTAGAAAGAGAACATACCATAGGCAGGTCAGACCTTCCTGATGCCCGTCTTAGGAGAAATTAATCCCATTTCAAATCTTAGGTTGGGCCCATGCCTGTCTGAGTTAAACCCTTGTTTGTGTGTAATGCAACAGAAATAATAACATCTGGGGTTACCTGACTGTCAGAACTTCGCTGTGTATCTTATCCTGAAAATTCTATGTAGATTCTGCTCTTACATGCACTGGGCCAAACAGAAATACAATTAGTGAGAACAGTGTAAGTCTACAAAAATATTTAAGTTCCTAACTAATGCAACCTGCTCAATGCAATACAGAGGTTTAATTGCAGAACAGTCCATTTCTTGGCTTCTTACTTAATGGGAGTGAAATTAAACAGTTTGCAATAATTTACTAAAGAATAAAATTATTTCAAAAATCCCTTTGGGGACTGGAAATAGAAAGATTTTATTTGTTTAATATGTGGATAGTATTAACATTTTGGTAGACACTCCACTGAGCTGATCAGGGGAAAATTGAGGCCAAGGAGCCTCAATTTTTTTGTGCCCTGAGCCAGAGAAGGGGCTTTCCATCCCAAGATCACCACAGATCAGGCAAAACACATTTGAGACACTGCTGATATATCTGGCTTACTTCTTCTTAAGCTTTAAAACTCATCCACTTTACTATAATCAATTTGTTCCGTTTCATTCACGGTATTATAGGCAAGGAGAAAGTATTAATGGGATGGTGTAGTTAAGATCAGGTTGTTTTCATGTAAAATACAAGTTGCTTTTCACAGTGGGATTATATCTTTATAAAGGGTTTGTGCCCCTGAAGCAGATGCAGAAAAGGAGTGGTGTACTTTCAAGATTAGAACAGTGAAACTAACCAAAAATTTACAAAAAAAACCCCAAAAACACACATATATATATATATATACACACTGATGGTTTGAATCAAAGTATCAGGAATCAGCTCTATCAAGAAAATACTGATGCTATAAAAATACTTAGGTAGAGGTTTGGGTTGGCACTTTTGCATTGAACTGAGAACATTAGGTATAAAGGTCTGTGCGAAGCTCATTTTAGAAGTTAAGGAACTGATGGGCAGTTTGTAGAACATTCGGCTATACAATAGACTAAAAGGAAGGTCAATAGGTTTTGACATTCTGCTCTGTGCTTACTTGCCCATATTTTCCTTTGTTATAAGAGAAAGTTTATAATATTTCCCCAGCCTTTTGAATTGGTGTGATCTAAAGCTTAATAAATAAATTTGTGACACTCATTTCAATTGTTTACAGTCAATCTTTACTGGGCTTTTTCTGAGGTTCCTTCCCCAAGTCTTGCTGTCAAAGATGCTACCACATTCAGAAATTTCACTTAGCAGAAATGAAAGCACACTTTTTTTTACTTGAAAAAAAATGCAGACATATGATTTACCTTAAAACTTTTTCAAGGTTATTTCGAAGTTCTTTTTCCTAAAACATAAAAATATAACTAAATTCTGGTGATGTTATTTTGTTTACCTTAAAATTACCTGTGAGAACGTAAAGTGATCTCGCTGCATCCAAACCTGACACATAAGGTGCTGGGGATGTGTTAGATTCAGGTCAAAAAAACACATCCTCTTATCCCTCTGAGTATACCAAGTTCATGACCATAGCTGATAATCTAGGCCAGGCACTTTCCCTGTCACATCTTTTATTTCTTTGGTTCGTTAGTTTGTATAAAACTACCAAGCAATACTAATTAGGCT
>VWZU01008862.1:311133-382226 GCA_013397095.1 Sterrhoptilus dennistouni | reverse complement strand
AAAAAAAAAAAAGAAAAAGATAAAGAGTAAGAGTAAGGAAAGATTAGGAGGGTGCACTGCATCTTGTAACATCATGATCAGTTAACTGTGAAATTAGTGCTTATCACCACTATACATTTTCTATTACCCTACGGACCTTTTCAAACTCTGTAGGTTGCTGGCAGAAAACCAAAATTTTTTAAACTGCAGGTTAAAGTCAATGTTAAACAAATATGTATGTATGTATTTCGAAGTAGAAAACAAAATAACATCACCAGAATTTAGTTATATTTTTATGTTTTAGGAAAAACGGCTTTTTCAAGGTTATTATTGGTAAAGATGAACATTTGAATAATCAGAAATTTGTGCTAAGATAGCCAGGCATCCTAAACTCTGCCCTACATGTGTGTATTAAGAAGGTCTAAGAAGAGTGTCTTATCAACACTAGTAAACAATTCCTCCTGCACCATGTGCAGCTTGGACAGACTCCAAATCCTGTCCCAAAGAGTGTATTATCCACTGGATATTAAAGGATTATATTTCTCCTTTAAGGGATACATTCTGCACATGATTAATTGCCACGGGGATGTGATATTGATCTAGTCAGAAAACTATATTTTAGAACCAAGATTAGGAAGTTAATTCACAGAAATTCCAGTAATTCATTAAAATGAAGATCCAGGGGTTCATGTATTTTTTGCAATCACATCAGTCACAATAAAACTGTGATAATTGATAACAGAGATGACATACACACATACACAGCTTGTTGACTTGTACAGCACAACTAAGCCAATATTTCAGCACGGCAAAATATCTTACATAGAAGAAGCAAAGTAGTTATTCTACAGTAAGCATTTCAGAGAAATGAGCTACTAAATTTGAAAAATACTTAACTATTCACTTTTTAAAAGCCATCTTATTTTAATAGCAGAGATGTAAAAGCACATTTAGTTTATATAGCTGTATTCTTAATTTTTGAAATACTTTTAGAGTTGTGAAAGTTATATGAACTATAAAGATGTCATGATGATTTGTTATAGGATTTAGCATATCAATACTGAAAAATAAAATATCAAGCAGTATCTCAAATTTTTTCCACTAAATATCTTCCAATTCCCTCAAAAAACTAACTTATTAAACTACATCTCAGAGCCTAGACCTTACAACAAAAGGTAGCAGTCTACAAGCGTGAAGAAAGATGTATAGAAACAACATCTCTAACTAGAGAGTGTAAATTTAAGAATGGAATGTTGTCCTTGTCTATTACTGGTCTTCATTTTTGATCTAACTCCTACTGAGCTTGTGGAAAAGATTTCCAATTACTACAGTGAAAGCTGGATCAGTAACTATGTCCCATAGTAGGTGTGTGAACTAAAAGAGTTATTGGCATAAATCAGAAGCCAAAAGAACACTGAACAGTGACCTTAGCCTCAGATGAAATGAAATGCTCAGAATCTCTCAATAATAGCTGTGACAGTTAATAATGTGTTTATAAGGCTATCCAGAGCATGAAAGTTTAATAGAGTTCTCTTGTAACTGAACTGTACAAGCTGCACTGCTGACATCAGGTTCAGCAGTGTTGGACACTTCCGGGATGGGATATCCTAGAATGGAGGTTAGGCAACATGGACAGAGGTGGAGGTAAATGAACACTAAATTCTACCTGGGCAGGAGGATTTCTCCCCCAATAAAACCTTATTTACATTTCATAAAAAGAATTGTGGAATGTAAGATGACAAACAGATATCAGAGGCATGTAATCTTCTAACCAAATACCAGAGTTTGGTGGTTTTATTCAGGATTTACAAGCTTGCTCTGCTAAGTCCCCAGACTGTCTCAGCAGGGTGGCACACAGGTCTGAGATGGGAAGCATGAGTCACTGCTGATCTCTGGTGCAGCTCACAGGTGTAAATAGGCCTAGGGGTTCTACCTTGTCTTTTACTGATCAGATGGCCTTTTTTGCTGGCATTAATGTTAATTGTGGAATATAAAAACTTCAGCCATTCATTGGGGATTGGAGGAATGTGTCAAGGGGCAACAGGCTCTTTAAATGTGAATATTAAGTGGGAAAAATACTCTTATGAGAAAGGTAAATAGTGAGGGGTACTTTAAGCAATGTAAAGGGGTATAAGACAACATCAGCACTGTTAAAATGACCCCGTTTTTATTTCTTTTGACATTCACTCATGTACATGTTCACTCGTCCAAAATGGCAGACAGTACAATAGGACTGCAAGCCAGTGTCTAGTGCCTGTTCCAGAGCTAGAACTCCACTGAGGACTTGTCAGGATGAAGGAAGGGCTTAGGTGTTTGAATGGGGTTGTGTGATTTTATTTACTATAGCCTTGGGAGGTCAGCAGTGGAACGACATTGGATCAACAGCTGGAAGATAAATTTAGCTACAATTGTCTCACAGCAAATCATGGTCCTCTTGTATGGGTGTCAAGGAAAGAAAAGCAGGTAGTACCTGAGTATTTAGTCCAGCTACAAACCTGAGAGCTTAATGCACCCATTATCAAATGGTTTCCTCAACTATTAAGGATAATGTTACTACAGAAGATTACTTTGGTTGTAGAAAAAAAATTACATAAATGTAGGAGATAATGAGGAAAACAGCATTGATAAATTTCTCTAAATCATTAATACAATTGCACTATTTATCTACTCACAAGATAACTATGATTTTTTATTTATTTATTTTTTTATTTATTTAGTAATTGATACTATTTGTAGATTCTAGAATAGCTTCTGAGATGAGGTATATATTCTGCACTTCTGGCAAATATTTCACATTATGTGTCTGAACTTTCTGTGGTGGAGTGTGTGATATTGTTCTCTTGTTTCAATCATTTATTTGCTATAGAAAACACTATTTAAAGTAGTGTACATTTAAAAAATAGTTCCAAAATGGTTTCAGGAACATCTCTGATGCAAATTTCTTCTCTATTGCTTTGTGCAAGCAGACGTGATTCTATTTTCTGCATATGAGCTCAATTATTGCAAGTTTACAACTAAAGTCATATAAAAAGTTATATTTAGTATTTTTGAAAATAAAACTCATGCAGCTACTACTCTGGTATTTAAATTTTATTACATTGAACAAAGCGTCAATTTCACACCTACTATAAAAAATGGATTAACCTACACACACTTCAAGTTACTTCAAAATTTTAAAGGTGTATCTGTAAATGGTGAAATAGAAAATGTCAGTTCATACTGAATTTAGACAATAGCTCCAGAAAAATAGTCTTTACCCTACCTACCTCTCAGAAAGAGGCAAGGCCAGGGTTACTCCTAAAATTTTAAAATCAAAAGCAAAGATCTTAAGAGTTAGTTGGGACAGGATGAAAAATGTGACAGAAAAATTAGCACTAATAAAAAATTGAGAAAATCACTGTTTTGAGCATATACCTTGAAGAGTTAAAGAGAGTGGATAAACCCATATTGACTTATGAATTTAATTATATCCAAGAGTTACAGGTAAATCCTGAGTTTCTTGCAAGGACTGAAACTTTTCTAGGACAAGAACGTGCTCACAGCTGAACTGATTTCTTCTTGTTGTGTGTGACAGTAATGCCTTTATGCGAAGGAATTCATTTACATGGAGCTCTTTCCCAATTTTCCAGAGAAATCTTAGGATGTTTTTCCCCTCTCTCCTCCACCCTACCATTCTTTTCTGCTAAAAACCTCCAGGAAAATATCAGAATAATATATGTGTAAAGTAGTATTTTTATGATGTCTCTAAACTGAAAATTCAATTAAAAAAAAAAGTTCTTTAGCATTTTATCTCACGAGCTTTTGGTAGTGCCAACACTGTATTGTGCAAGTTAAGGTCAAAGAGCTCAGTAGGTTCCAGATCCAATCCAGGCCACACTTGTACTAGTAAACATAACTAGCCTTGGTCTGTTTCCTAGGTCTGACATCAAGTGATGTGATGTGATGTAAGCTGTAAAAGCGAGAGAATATTTTCATATCCTGTTTTCAGAGACAGAGGAAATTGAGCAGCTGATGAATAGAAATGAATTAGGTTGACTCACTGCTTTTCCTTCTTAATATAGCTAGCTACTCACTTAACATGTACCATAGAGTCACAGAATTTGGATTTCAAGATACTTTTAAAGATGATGAAGTTCAACCCCCCTATGCCATGGGCAGGGACACCTTCCATAGAACAGGTTGCTCAAAACCCTGGCCTTGAACACTTCCAGGGACCAAGTATCCACACGTTCTTTGGGAAACCTGTTTCAGTGCATCACTTCCCTCACAGTAAAGAATCTCTTCTGCTCTCACTCATTGCCCAACCTATATCCATGTTTAGGAATGCCCCAACCCCAAGTGTAGGACATTGCACTTGGCCCTGTTGAAGTTAATCCCTCTGGATGGCATCCCACACTCCAGAGTACCTGCCAGCAGCACTACTCAGGTAAGTGTCATCCAGGAACTTGCTGAGGGTATGTTCAATCCTATGTCCAGGGCCCTAACGAAGATATTAAATAACACTGGTCACAATAAAGACCCCAAGGGACACAAGCTTGTAACTGACGTATTTTCCAATTTTATCAGATCATCTCTGAGCAGAGTAAAAGAACTACAGGTGGAATGGAAAGTACTGAATGCAACAAGCCTACACAGGATTGCTATGTTTTTATTTTCTATTTTCCCCTCAGTATTTTCCTAATAACATTCTACTTTTTTTTCAATGCTACTAAGCATTGAGAGAGAAGTTTTATTTTCTGCTTCTTTTTACTGGATTTTATTCAGCATTTTATAACACAGTGATTCACTATCTTTAGCAACCTTCACTATCTTTTCTGCAACCTTTGTTAGTCAATTCTCCTCTTGACATGTGTTTTTAAAATTTACTAATATCAGCAAACTGTCACCTAATTATTTTCTCTTGTTTACAGATCATCTGTGAATATATTGAGCAGTTGCAGTGGGGATCTCTATTTCCAGTGGGGAATGATAGCTCAGCTTTTCCCTGTACTGTGAAAAGCATTTATTACGGCTCTAGCTTCCTGCATTTAATTACATAAGAATGTTCCTTTTAATTCATGGGAATTATTTCTGTAACAGTACTTGGCGAGTTCTTGACAAAGGAAATGGTGTAGTCTGCTACCTTTTGTTATCAGAACTCTTTAAAGATGTAATTTCTGTCTTGAGTGCTCTCTGGGTCTTTCTAACCTGTTAAGTAATATGAATATTCTGTCAATATCCTGTATGTTGTCTATTTAATGCATTTTGCACATCATGTAAGCATATTTTACTTTTTGGGTCTCCTCTATATCTTCTTTTTAAAGAAGCAACAAAATCCTGTCATGGTTACGTGGTCTTCTTTTGGACATAAAATAGTAAGGTAGAAGAGTAGGTGACAGGGGGTTCACCAGGACTACAAAAATCCTGGATCTAAGTACTGTTTAAAGAACTTTTTAGTAAAAAAATTATGTGCTGTGCAAGGACAATCCATAAGCTGCATCCCTTCCCACATGCCCTGACTTGTTCCGCTACAGAGCAGCCAGTCATGTCTGAAATTTTAGTTTCAGCATCTACCTCCATTGTGACATGTACCCTTTCAACAAGAGCATGGGCAAACCTTCTCTGCTCTTCTGTTTCTTAGCCTTTCAGTTTGGTGATTGCTCTGAGCAGGTCGCATAAAATCATTGTCATCCTAGCTGTACAGTACTAGATGTTTCCTATTTAAAATGAGAATTTCAAAGGGTTTCAACATTTCCTGAAATACTGAATTTTTTATGTGATTAGACCATTTCCATATTATCAAATACACTGCAGTCTATGTGGTATTTCCCATATAGTTTCTGCTTATTTGTTAACTGTGTCTCTAATTATCTTTCTCCCATTAAGTAGTTTTTTTTGCATATTTATAGCAGAATATGCTAGTTTTAAAACACGTAGTGTTCCTCTTCTTATTTCTGGGCTTTTTATAATTCCCACACAAAATTTTATTTTTTATGTGTCCTATTTAACTGAGAACTCATTTATTGAGAATTTTCCCTCATCATTAATGTCCTCTCATTACATAAGGACAAACAATTCATCAACTCGAACAGTATTGTCCATCTGACTCTGCTGGTTTCCTGTCTTTCCACCAAGACCATTTGTTTAACTTCTGTAGGTTTTTTTTAATTTTTCACCTTTTTCTACTTGAAGGAAAGGAAGGAAAGGAAGGAAAGGAAGGAAAGGAAGGAAGGGAAGGAAGGAAGGAAGGAAGGAAGGAAGGAAGGAAATAGTACTTATGTTCCAGAAGTATTTACAGTTTCTAAGAACCTAAAAGCACTCTTCAATGTTTATCCTGATGTCTCAGCAGGAAGGCTCTGCATTTCCCTTCCTTTCTTTTCAACAATGTGAGTGTTGCTAGCCTGGATTTGGGATGGCTCAGCAGCATCTTTAGAGATACTGTGGAATAAACTTTCTTTCTCCCTGGAGGACCTAGCTCTGGACCCCAGAACCTGCCCAGAAGATTTTGTCAGTGGGAATTACTGTAATGTGACAGGAGAAAATGGAATAAAGCTAATATAGCCTTAGACCATAAAAGCTTGATGATACAGAATTGTCCTGGGGAGCAGAGCAAGTTTCTCATCCTTAAGTAAGCTCACGCCAAGGGTTCAGAGGGACTTGTCTGTGGCACATGAAGAGAGTTGAATGAGCTACCAGGACTTGTGGCTTCTGCAAAGTGGGTCTCTCCAGGGTGCATACAACCAGAAGGTGGAATAAATCCAGAGTAATTCTCTAATGTAAGTGAAAAACTGGAGGTTGAGTATGTCAAGGTAAACAGTGAAATAAGGTGTTTTCAATCCACATGTCTGAGTGGAATTTTAATTACAAATATTTTTGCAGTTCTGAAGGGGAAACATTTTCCAGTTCAGCAAAGGATCTGAACGAAGGGAACAACTGTGGCAAAACAGTGTGTGAACACAGTAGATTCTGCCAAGAGAGAAATCCTTGAGGGTAAAGGAGGATGAAGGTGAACTCTCAGAGTTTTTATTGGATTAGTTCCAGTATAGTGCTGCATGTTGAAATGAACAGCAGTGAGGCTTGAAAAGATTTTTGGTCAGGAATCTTGATTTTTTTTCCTCACGTCCGTGATGCTACAGATTATGGATTGCTTTTATGCCACGATCATTGGCTACACCTTGCTAAAAAACCCCTTGGATTCTATAATAATGGCAAACTTAAGCAACTTTTTTATATTTAAACTCTTTTTAACTTAACTATCTTTGACCAAATACATAAAAACTCCACGATTTTATTCCCTCATTGGAGCCTGGAACCCCCAACAAGTTAACAAGAATCAATTGATAGCATTGCAACAACCAAGTCAGAACAAAATGTCAAAAAATGTAAATGAAAGAGAGAAGCAGAGACTGCCGTGGAGAGATGTGGAGAAATGTGTTACTCCACCTTTTGGAGGCTCTGAGAACTGGTGATGAACTGAGAAACCCAGGTTCTTCTTTGGAATTGCCATCATTTTCTCTTTCCTGTTACAATGCCAGGTATCTGCAAAGCACTGCAAAACTGACTTAACCTCAGTGTGAGCCAGAACTAGAAATCCAATTCAGTGTTTTAAATCAATGAGGAAGTCTTGCCAGAAGTCTTTAGCTCCAAACCTCATTTCTTTGTCAAGAGGAAATCCAAGTCCAAAGAATTGCATGAGTAAAATGAAAAATAGTGCTGACCAGTGTGACAGCAGATTTATATTTCTGTTGATAAAACAAATTAAAACTTTGTAGCAGCTCAAATAATTATAAAATAGCATTTGTGAAAGAAAAATAAAATGAGGAACATTTTGATTGAATAGCTACATTAAGAAAGGAAAACTGTGAATCAACCTAGAGCTTTTCCATTCATCAACTTCTCAATTTCCTCTGTCTCTGAAAACAGGATATGAAAATATTCTCTTGCTTTTGCAGCTTACATCACATAAAAAATTGGAATATTTGGAAAATACGTTTTAACAGAAATCCTAGTTTCTTTATCAAATTTCTAACTCAGCTATTGTATCTCTTTTTATCATAAAAAAAAAAAGACTAAGACCGAGATGGATGAGTCTCTGCCTATTATTTTACCCATAAGGGGTAAAAATGAAGCTTTGTAGGATATCAATGAAAATCTTCAAAGAAGGCTACAACTACATCACTTTTTTTCAAATAATCACCCCATCTTAAGCTTGTAGCTCAGTCCTTGACCCTAGTAAAGCCTCTCCTGAGCAAGAAAATTTAAATCTCAGTGCAATGTCTTAATGCAAGCTTGAAAAAAATAATGTCCAGTTCAGCACACAGAGCCCCCAATAGAATTCTTCAGCACTGAGTGCTGGGAACCCAGTCTACTGTTACCTAAGGAAACATTGTGCACAGGAAAGCATGGATGGTATGGGGTTCAGTGCATTTAAACTGCTCCAAGATAGTGTGTGGTAACCTCCAAAGAGATCTGCTGAGGAAAAATGCTGGGAATGTGCTATTTCTGCTCAATTATGACAGGTACAGAAAGCCTGTAATGTTTCTTTTTATAAAAAATACAAAGGATGGTGTTTGTAGAGGGGTAATTATAGTTGGACAAATATTTAGCTGTATTATAGAAAGCAGCTTAGCAAACTATTTGGCATCTCTTCAAAACTAGGACAGTTTCCAGGCAGAACTTCCTCTTTATTTCAACCTAAAGATCAGTTAGCGTGCTCCAAGAAAGGAAGCTGGCTCCTGACACCTCTGATAGGGAACAGACATCTCACACAGCAGGAAAACACTGAATTTATTAGGTAGAAAAAGAATATGCTAATACAAGTGTATGCCCATGATTTGTGTAAGTGCACTGGTCAATCATCTGAGGAATAATACTGCAGTTATAAAACATGTGAGACTGAAAACCTTTGTTGCTGCTGTGTAAGTTTTCTATCCACACTGTTTAATCTCAGTCATTAACAGCTTTATTATCCATCAGGCTTTTCAGGTTACTTTACTGTTCTACAAAGTTCCTCAAAGTTTAAAGCTAAGTAATCCAATTACTTTTCAAAACTTGAAAAGTAGAGGAGTACAATCCCCATGACAAATAATGAAAACCATTCCTAATTTTGTAAAATCTCTAACTTCAATACCGTTATCAGACCACAAATGATATTTCACAATTGTATCTGCAGAAACACACCTCCCTTTCTTGTAGAGCAGGGAAGAATCAAAATGTGCCAGGTCAATGACCAATATTTGGGTCACCTTTACCCATGGTGCACAAAAGGGTTACCTTTTGCCCCCCTAAAATAAAAAGGAATATGCATTTTTTTACCGAAGTATTTTTTTTAATTATTAGGAACTTCAAATTGGACTGTTCTCATTTTAATCAGGGAATTGAAGATCATTTTTGAGTTTGAGTCTGAGTGCCCAGCAAGGCCAGTTTTTGAGACTTCCCCACTAAGCTGCTTCCTTACCTTGGAGCTCTTGGAGCCGCTTTCCTGGGAGACTCTGGTTCTTTTTCCCTGCCGGAGCTGCATCACAGCTGGGGCTTGCATGGATTGGACTCTGACCCATGGGCTGATACCCCAGCCCACCTGTGGCTCATCTTCATTCTCAAGGAGGTGCCCAATGCCCTGTGCTGGGGTTGCCCTTGGTTACCCCCAGCTGCCCTGGTCATCACTGTGGGCAGTGGCTTGGCCTCCCTGGTGAGGATCTGCCTTGCCTGCCTGTGAGTCTTGCCTCACATCTCTTAGAAAGCTTTCAGCCCTCCCTGAAGCTACATGACTAGCCTAGACCAAAAAATAAACTGCAATTATTTTAGATAAACTGCTTTTTAGATATATACTTCCATACCAATGGCTACTCTGGTAGAGCAGCTACCAATGCAATGTTTAACAGTTGAACTTTGAGGATGCTTGACAGAGATTTATCTAGGCTGAGGTTCAGTTCTGTGTGTTAGAGTGAAAGGCAGGGCAGCTGCCTGCAGCCAGGGTCTCTCAGGGGGATTTCACTCCAAGGGATGGAAGCTTGCAATTAATTACAAAAAATTACCTTCAAAGTGAGGCAATTTGCAATCTTTGGAAGGATTTCTGGTTGCATTTAACATTTTGAAGCTTCCACTGGTTTGAAAGATTCTTTGAGTGAGCATCTGACTATAATTCCTAAGATCTGAATAGATTTTCAGCTTTTCACCTAGGAACATGAGACTGGGGAGGAACTCTTCAGTCACCAAGGACAACAGTTTGCTACTGCAGACAATCACTTCATGTAGTAAGTCTTTGAAAACTCACCTTTCTCTGACTTAAATCAATCTTCCTCCTTGTTTTTTTTAATAAAAGACTGTGCAGAACATCACTATGTTTATATTTACAAGCTTCTCATGACTTTTCACACTGTACTTACTGAAAATCTACAATTTTTTTAATGCCCAAACTGTTATATTCTCATGTTTAACTGGTAGACTTCTATGATTTCTCCCTACATCATTAATAAACTGACAGAAAAAACCCAGAAACTATCCTTCCAAAAGATTGTTGGGGATAATTCCCTAGATTCATGATTCCTCTTTTGACACAACCAGTCTCCTCATCCTTATCTTCTTTAAACTTTCCTCTCTCTCTCTTCTCTAGTATTACTGTCTCAAATGCCACCACAGCACTGTAGTGAATGTCAGATACATTAGTTCCTTGTCTAAAAAAATTATTTCTTTTCTAAGTGAGACATTGTTATTCTGGTGTTATCTGGCATGCATAACATGTTATGTTCTTATAGCATTTATTTCAGGGCTATTAATATCTCTTCAAATGTATTGTAAAGCTTTGCTTACAACTGAAATCAGTCTACTGTAGCTGATGTTGCCTCACATCTTCCTGTTTTGGAATAGGTAATTTTCCAGTCATAAAGCACCACTCAGCACCAACAGTAAATTTTAAAACTTCATATCAAGATTTGTGATTTTGCACAACAATTTTTCCATATTTTGTGATGGTGATTTTCTGACGGGACCATGTTTTCTTTCATAAATGAGATTTCTACTGTGCTTGAGGTAATTTTTTAAAAATTATTTTATACACATGTCCATTATTTCCACTGCCTTCACTTACTTTGTCTGTATCGTGATTCTTATTTAACTGAATCAACTAAGGAAGATGGCAGGAAGGAACAACTAAATCCTTTTGAAAGTGAATACCATGATTATTGTTTCGGATTTCACCTCTCATTTTCCTTCTTAGAAACACAGCAAAATATATACCAGGTCAAAAAGGAAGCCCATCTCCCCCAGCACCATCTTTACAAGAATACACTAAGCATTTGCTGTGATAAAGATAATAACACGAAATTATAGCTGCCACTATCAAGCTTTCAGGTACTGTCACTGAACTCGTCTTTCCATTTAAACAACTTGAAAAACATTAACTCTGTTTATTATAACTTCGAATGTAAAATCTAACCTTGTTTGACCTGGGGCAAATCTGAACTGCTTCCCTCCTGAGCTGTAAGATGTTTGCTGTCTTGTTTTGTCTCATTTCCTACTCCTGATTATTTCTCATGCTTTTTCAGAGGTGGCACTTGAGACTGTTAGAACTAGAACCCTCACCTTTCTTCTTTACTTGAGATGCAAACTCTGAAGACTTTTTGCAACTTTGATTTAAGGAAAGTCCAAATTAACAGCATATTAGAGATTCTATTATGTACCATTTATGTTTTCAAAGCTTGTTTGTTCCGTTGAGACTGAAAATCTTAGGTGAAAAGCTAATTATAAGCCTATATAAATTTACATAGAGCGAAGCCAACATATATTATTCAGTCCAAAATTGTACTCCAAAGTCAGTCTTTATATTCTCACGTGATTTAGAAACCTAGCCTTAACCAACACCATTTCTCACTCATGTAATATTTATGTGAATAAATCTTTGACCCAACATTTCTAGAAATACCTTGACCATGTAATTCACTTTTACTGTCTCTGTTCACCAGTTTGTATGTGGGAAGTTAAAATATTCTTTCATTGCACAATTCCAAAGTGTGTTTCTTTTTAGCAATATTTCAGAGATGTCTGTTCTAGTTCCCATCCAGTCCTTGAACGCCACATATTACCTCTAATCCTCAGAATATATTTTACAATTTTCTTCAAAGCAATTTTTTACTCAAGAAGATTCTCTTGTGTCTGTATTTTATAACCAACATATTTCTCTCTTATCTGTATAATATTTTGAATTCTCCTTTTTTTTTTTTTCTTTTTCCCCAAAACTTTTACAACCCACAGTGGTGGAAATCTTGATCTGGCACGTATTTCCAGGTGACAGAGGTATGGTCTAAGAACCTTTGGTACTAATGTTAACCTTATACAGCTTTTCAAACTTTAAAATCTCATACAGTCTTAAGTGCTTTTTTGATCCATTTTTAAGAAATCTGAAAAAAACCCCACATTAATTATTCAATATATTATTTTGAAATTTAATGTCATGTTATATGCTATTCAGTTTTGAAACTTTTTTTCCTGTGTCATGTATAGTCTCACAGACAGTTTTTGCACACATTTCAGCAGGCAGTGTTTTCCCTTTAAATAGATACTGGCATAATGCAAANTGACTTAAAAAAAAAAGAGAAAAAAAAAAAAAAAAAAAAAAAAAAAAAAAAAAAAAAAAAAAAAAAAAATTAAGAATATATATGTGTTGTTATGATGAGCATAATAATAAACTATAAGCCAAAGGAATATTCATGTGGTAATCGAGCACTCTTGGAAGGTGTTTGGAAGTTCTGACACTATGGGGCATTCAGACCTGAGAGATCTAAAAAAGGGACCTGGTGTATTTCAGAGGATGAGAACCTGTGAACTGTTTCAGACACACAGAGAAATTCTCAGTGTATTTTTAAATTGATTCTCTTTCAGGGTTCTCTTTCTTTAAGGTATGTACAACAACATCTGACAAGATTTCCCCAGTCTGTGGTACAAAGCTGATGTTACTCAATGCACACCTTGATATGCAGAAATTCTTTGCATTTCCTGTACCACACCAGTACCTTATACTGATCTGCAAAATTCAGTCAGGAATAAGAACCTGTTTCAAATTGGAAGAAGTCATTCAGTTGCCACCTCGGGCCTCCTACTCTAAAGAATTTAGTCCTGTGGCTGCACTGTCTGAGCCTGTATGTGTTGGGTTGCCTTTACCAACTTTTCCTTCCACTACTGTGTGCATCCCATAACCCACACCAAACAAGCTGCTGCTTCCTCAGTTCAGTGAATCAGTCATGTCTAGCAATCACGCAGAAAAGGACAGTCCTGTGCTTAAGTGATTGGAATGCCCTCTTCAAACTACCTTAAAATACATATGGGGCCATAAGACTGCATATATATTATATACAACTGCAAGGAATTTTCACAGATCTATAATGTGTTATCACTTTCTATTGAGCAATGAAGAGAGTCCACAGCAGGTAACTTCAGCCTGGTGCCCAAGGTTAGGTGATCTGGACCTGAGAGACAGATTCCAGTTCAGAGTAAAGTCATAACTGGCATAAATGCAAGTTCTTGAGAAGTACTGTTGACGTCAATGGGTTTTAAGAACATAATTAGGCCTAAATGTGTTAACAGGTGGCAGCTTTTCCTTCTGAATACTTTGGTTTCTTTTTTAGAAAGAAAAGCTAATCTTCTACTTTCTTTTAACCAGTTTTTGACATCTCTAGGGCAGAGAGAGTCACTGGGAGTGGAATTGAAGACTGTCTTCTCTGTGCCTCTGTATTTTCAATGTTTTTTGTTACAGTTGATACTTCTGAAATCACCTGGACACTCTGTAATCCAGGCTTTCATTTAGAAAATTGAAATGTTCAGTGCTTCGTAGACACAGAGAACGTTTTGAATACGTGTTCAAATTTATCTTTACAGTTTAGCAATCAGGCAACAACAAAAAAAAGGCAATGAAAATCTTTAAAGCATCATTGCTTTTAAATTGATCTGATGATAATTGGAGTTTCATTTAGAGGTTTTGAAATGTTGAAAGAGGCAATTCTGATCTCCATAGTGCAATGGGACAAGATTTTCACTGGAATGAAATACTGCAAAGAATGACTTATTAACATACGCATGCTTTAGTTGCAAGAACTTGTGTACAGACATTTCTGCCTTGACTTTAGCTGGAAATATGATTTGGCCCAGATAGGAAGCTGGACTATTCCATCTCTCCCCATCATCCTCCTTAGCTGAGGCAATTGTCAAAGAATAGGTAATAAATAAGAAGGATCCTGAGGAAAAAGGGTTCTGGCACTCAAAGTGAGCAAGAAGAGTGATCTCGAAGTTGAGGCAATTTTTTTCAAATGTTCACAGTTGTGGGCAGCCAACTTAAATGGAAAAGTCAGACACTTCAGGTGCAAGATGCTTATTCTTTTTTCTTATTTTTCCTTTTTATATTTTCTTATGTTAGCCTATTCCCAAAGAATATAAATTTCAAGATTTGCTTGTTTATTCTCGTATTTTATGAGGAATGCAACAAAATTACTGAGCAATCAGAAGAATCTTTTTCAAAATTTGCCAAATTTACACAAAGTCTGGACACATTTTCAATGATTGATCTGTGCTGTACATAAAAATCCCCCATCACTCTCTCTCACCTGCTGAAAGTTTGAATAGAACCTGATTTTTTCCAGATGCATTTGCCCACTGCCAATTGTTTGTATTCTGTAGGAATGTCTGGTCCCTAAGACAGCTTCAGGTATTAAATAGACTGTTTCTCAGCAGGTTAGCTACTTATAACTGCAGCCACTTGAAAACAGTAGCAGTAGGAGAGACAAGTGAGATTATCACACATGTTTGAGAACAGACCAAGAAGTCAAGGAAAACAAAAGACTCTCACAGAAAATAAATACTAGAAAAAGAGACCAATTATAGAACAAGTACACCATAAGTTCTTTTTCTTTCTCCAAAAAATAGTAACAATGCTGCAGAAATGGGAACTTTATATTAAATGACTAAGTACTTTTCAATTACACCAAATTGAAGCTTGATCAAAACAAAGATTTTCTTCTTAATTCATGTAATTCATATTAATATTAGTGAATGTGAAGAAGGAGATCTTACCAAATACATGGTAACCAAGATATACTAATACCCCAAATTTTCTAGATTTCACCAAGGTCATTCATTTGCAGCACAATTCCTGATACTTTATTTGCTTAGCTCACGTCTAGATAGTTATTCAAAATTTGAGTCCTTATCAATCAGGTAAGCTATACATAAATAAACAAAATTAGGGAAAAAAAAAGGGAAAGAAGGGAAGGTTTGTGAGCAGAAATGCTCTCCAAAGATGTTGAGTCCACTCCAGACACCCAACAAGGGAAATATAGCAACTTTTTCATTGTAGCTGCTGAAACCTTAAAGTATATAAAGTTAGGTGAGCAAAAGATATATATAAATTATACATATATAATTCTAATTACAATATTGACTTAGCTATTCTGTCATTTAAATTGTTTTATATCCATGTTTTCCCTCCTGAGTCTTTTGGGGGAGCTTTTATTTGTGAAAAAAAGTATACTTGAGCTCATACTTACACTTTTGATAAAAGTCCTCACCAAGAAATTCTATCTTCCTGGAAAGGAAAATATTTAAAGGAAGGACCAGTGTTTTAAAAAAAACCACCAACAACAAAATTGGGTCTCTTTGTACAATTCTAAGCCTAAACCTAAGCAGTAGTGAAGCAGAGAAAGTTGGACCATCAAACATTCCTTGACTTGAAGGAGTTACATTTCTCTCAATACAGTGCATGTAATGCAAGTGGACACCAAGGCATGAGGCATAAAAGTCTCTGCCTCTGCTGACCCCTGAATCTACCCAAAAGTCAGAGTCCTGTAGCTTATTTCTGTTAGAAGGAGGAATAAGTGGAGCCAGGCACCTTTGTTGCTGTGCTGTTTATTTACGGACAGTAAAGACTAAGGTCTTTACTGTCAAAACAGCAGGAATGAAAAGGCCAGGGTTTCTTTGCTTGCAGTTCCAATCCCCTTCTAAACTCAACACCATCTAACAAATAGCTTCACTACCTGGCAGAAAGCTGAGGAATGGTAAGAGTGTTTCTTTCTTTTTATCTTGACCTACTGTTTGTTTTATTTGTGATGAACTGTGGCACTTTTAGTAATTGTCTTCAATTTATCACATCAGTCTGCCTTCCCCTCCTTTTTTGTTATCTGACATTTGGGAAAGTCCTCAAACCACAAGACCTACATTAACAGTAAGGTGCTCACATTATTGCAAACCTAAGAAATGTCTCAAAAAGTTAAAAGACATAATTTAATATCAAAGTTTGCTGGTATCTAAATTGAAAACATTTCCATTGTTTTTTCTTTGACTCCCTCTCAGAGACAAGATCTGGTCAGGAACCAATTAGTCCACGTAGCCTTGGTGACAGTCAGAAATCACATTCAACTAATTTCAGTGAATAAAATATCTGTACCACTGGTTTATTTGCCATCTGGAGCACTTTTTTCTGCTCAACAATATTATTTCCCCTGTGATAGTCAATATATACAGTGATTCTGAATGTCAGGAGTCTGAGCACATTGTCCCACTGGCTGGGGGTTTGCCTGCTTGGGCTTAGGGCCAACTTAGATAATGTGCAGGTGCCCTGCCTTGGAGAGAGCTGTTGGCAGAGTCTCTGCTAAAAAAGCCTTAGTGGAGGCTCCTCCTGAACAGTTCTGCTAAGACAGCCCAGTGAGGAATCCTCCTAGTTCAGGGTTGGTTTCAGATGAGGCTTGCCCGTGAGGTACATCCAGAGCCACTCCCCAGTCACAGCCATGCTTGCACCTTGCACATATCTGCTGGACCAAATTTTGACTCTGACCCCCAGGCAGATCTCTGGACTTGACCCCAGATCTCCCTGCTGCTATGGTGGCCTGGCACTTGCTGGACAGCTGACTGGTGTGGCAGTGCCCTGCTGCCCCTCGAGATGCCCCTGGGGGTGCCTGGACACTCCTGGCCCTCAAGAAGCAGGCAACCCACACTAAAGGTTTAGTAAAAAGCAACAAATACACTATCAAAGGAAACAGACAGCCTTCAGGCACTGCATTGGACAGGAGAGCACAAGTTCATACAGTAGCCAGAAGAAATGATTGCTCTGATGGCAAAGTCAGGTAAGTAAAAAAAAAAAATTACGGGAATGCCTGTCCTGAAAATTGTGTGTACTACCATCTTTCATTTCAAGCATACCCAAAACCACTACATGCTTGCAACATACACTGCTGCATACTTTACAAATTCTGCCAATCCCTGAAACACATAAGGTGATGTATATGAGGATTTGACTCTGAAAAAAAGGTGTAAATAGAATCCTATGTTGTATGTCATTGCAATGGATGGCATATTCATTTTAATATCATTTTTTTAAGATGCCTTAGTTCATTTAGCAAACCACAGATTTTAATGAAAAAAGTATTTTACTGTCTCAAATAAGAATGATAATAATTGAAATTATTTCAACTACATTATCGTTAGAGGCCTCAGGTTAAATGAATTCACATCGTCTTCTAACACATTTACACACATCATAAATCCTCTGTCTTTTTTCTGTGCCTTGTTCAATAATACTTCTTGAAATATTCAGCTTAAGGGGAAACAGTCTCAGAGACTTCTTTTTTCTACATATATATTTATAGAGAAGAAACAATTCTTTCTGATCAAAGAGTGATTTATTAACAGAAGTGCACAACAAAAGGAATAATCTTCCAGGTACTTGATAACTGCTTACTTAGCCTGTAAATTAGATGTATTTTTTTTTTTTTTTACATTTTAAGTAAATGCAGATTCTGTCTCTGTTAGTGATAACTTACTCTGCGTTTTTTTTTTTTTTTAATTTAATCAGTAAGACTGTTTGCATGGCAAAAATGACACCCATTGTAAAAAAAGTAACAGAGAATCTGATCCGCATTGATAAAAACTAAATGCTAAAGCTGAAAAACACTATTAGATCTGAGGAACACTTTCAAGACCAAAATAAAAGTAATGACGCAAAACCCCACAGCATATATAAATTTGCTGGTGACCTAAGTCAGAAGTTAGTTATATAGAGCAAGGTCAAAATATAATGCACCAAATTGAATAGCCATGATGACTGAATAAGTGAATGTACAAGGTGTACAGTCTTATTAATGTACAAGGTGCAGCGCCGTGTAGGCAGAAGACAGCTCTGAGAAATTTTTTGTAAACTTGGAGTTTATACTTGGAAACTGCAGGTGGATTTCAGGGAAGCGAATGACACACAGGACGTATGTGCAACAATATGAGGAGATTGAAAAATGAATCTTTAAATCTAGAGTGCATCCTTCTCATACAGAGAGACAGAGGGAAATGAACAGCATACGTCTCTGGAGGTCTTATCTAGATCATATGCATTTGGTTGCCTATGAACTCAGGTAAGCTAAACTCAGGGAAGATTAACCAGACTGTTCTAGAGAATGCAAAACGCATTTTATTAGCTGAGATAGAGATGTGTGGCTTGCTCAGACAAGCAGGAGGAAAGCTGAGTGGGGGTGTCATTGCTGTCTATAAATATCTAAAGCAGAGAACAACAAGAGAGATTCAAATCTATTTATGCTAAAGAGCATCGTTGGCATAGGTATGAATGAACCATGGATACATTAACTGCAGATTAGATTATTTTCAAGATTAGTTTATTTTCAGACAGAACAGTGAAGTGCTGAACAGGTTTGAAGCTTAAGAGAGAACAACTTCCAGGTTTTTTCAGCTTCTCATTTCTATAAAAAGGTTAATTGATACGTACATAATAGGAGATGATCCTGTGGAAGCCAGTGACTCAAGAGTTCCCTTGTAGTCTTGAGGTACCTGTAGTAGCTTGGAGGAGATAACGAAGATTTGCAAAAAACTGAGATCTACTAGGATGACGTTGTTAGACACCAAACTGCAATTGTTTTAATAATCTATTTTTTCACTCTGAAATTGCTCTGAAATATGAGATAATTTACTGTTGGTGGAATTATTACCATTTTTGCATAGAAAAAAAATATATATATTACTTCTATTTTAAAAAATCCCGCCGAACATCATAAAAAAATTGCAGAACATTATAAAATGCTCTAACAGGAACAATTATTATAACATCAGCCTTCATAGAGTCATGCCTGATCTGAGTCATATTCTGTATTTACCATTTTAAACTGATACAGAATGGACTAGTGCAGAAGGTCAGAAGAGTTCTGCAGATTTTCCAAGAGCTGTAGACAACACTGGAAGGAAGTGAATGCTCTAATAGTGTTTCCCAAGTTGGTGAAGCTTACTGGAAACAAGACTTTTTAACTGATGGTGAATAAGTGACAAGGTCATTCAATTCCCTAATAACTTTTCAGCTGCATCTTTAGCCCACTGAAACTCAGATGGTTCTTGCCACTGCAGCTGGTGAACATTTCCCTATGTACTGCTCTGTCAGGCATCTTCTCTGCTACGTTGCTGGTTCCAGAAATTGCACTGAGCTGTAGACAATCAGAGATTTATAACGCTCATGTTATGTTCACCTCAGTAACTGATGTGACATTTTGGGTGTTTTCATGCACAGCATTTAGAATGAGGGAAACCTGAAACCACAGTGCTGTCAGAAAGGTGGAGCTCAAGCAAGGCTTGTGGAGCTGCAAGTGCCAGGTTCTGTGGCAGCTGCAGTCATGGATTTTCTATGGATGATTTTAGGAGGGGGGGCTTCCTATACAGGTCCACCACAAGGGATGGGAGAACTTCTCTAAAAAATGAATTCTAGATGCTCGGTGCCTTGTTCTGCATGCTGCACTATTTTTGCATAGAAAAAAAAGCTGAGGCTCTGTCTAAATAGCTAAGGCTCTGTCTAAAATCACAGCTCACAAAATCCAGTAACCATGTCACATATCTCAGCAGTGTGCCAGTGATTCTCCATACATTTCTCTGAGCTATTGCTGTCTTGCACATGGCTACAGCACTTCACACGCATCTAAAGGTCAGCAGCTATAATTCTTTGTTGCTGTTGAGTTTGGGGAGAGCTGTGTCCCCAGCATGGACAATAAACAACAGAGTCTGATGGGGAAGTGCCTTCCAATCCTTTATCTGTTCTACCTTCTGCTAGGTTGTTCCCAAGGGACATGCCAATAAAGAAGGCTAAGCCTGATCTTCCTCACTTATTTCAGGCTCATATAGTGCCTTCTGGCCTTAACAGCTATCTCTATATTGCATCTCATATGGGGAATCTTTAGGAATATCTGTTATCCTGCAGGACTCGGGTTACCTTTGGAAAGGCCATTCCAGGTCTTAGGTCATACCCTAGGTTGTCTTTAGCTCATATGCTCTTTTAATGCTGCTTTCCTTCCTCCATAAGGGGAGGGTCCTCCATTTTGCCTCAGCACCCACACCAATGCTGCTGTGCAGCACACTGGTCCCCTTGCTGCACAGATGTTAGTTTATTCCTGGGACTAGTTTTCTCTAAAGCAAAATTTGGGCATGGTTCTGATAAATGATGGCTACCAAAATGCAGCAGTGACAAGAATGAACCAGATTTGCTCCCCATCATTTAGTGAGTACCTTTCCAAAAGCTTCTTTCTTGTGCACTTCCAAAAGCCTCCACACAACTGTATTCCTGTTGTCATGCAACACTCCAGGCATAGTTTCTTTGTCTAAGAGTGCTGTGCCTCTTGGAAACATAAATGAGTAAACAAAGTAGGTATATAAAAAGAATAGCTCCCTTCAGGAGCCAGAAAACCTAATAAAAACACCCAGATGAAAAGGGTAAGAAGAGGCTTACATTTGTATTGAGAACATTGTGCACTACTTGGAATCAACGGCTCAAAACATTTTATTCCTAGGTCTGTTTCTTTCACTTGAGCCAGCTTCGATTAGGCCAAGCACTGCCACAGAGCAACGATGTTTCAAATGTCTTTATTTACTTGAGTCATCAGTGCCCAGTCCACTAGTGCGCCCAGTGCCCCTTCAGACAAAACACACAGATTAAATACCAGCTGCAGCAGGTTATTTGAAGAAAGGCAGGGAATTGAAGACACTCCTTTCTTAGAACAAGAGTTACATGATTTCTCCCAGGTTCACAGAGGAGATGTGACTTAGATGGTACAGTGAAGACCAAGGACAAATGGTATCCCTATTCCAGGTGATCCACAAGAGCTCTTCAGAAACTACCTGCCAGGTTTGCATCTCAACAGGTGAGGTTTAACATCATGCCCTGGATGATCATCATTCTGCTACCTGGTGCTGTCCATTGCTGGCTTAGGAATGGGCCTCCAGTAAATAGAGGCTCCTTGGATGCCTGTGATTGGAGGAGGCGTTCTCATATGTCTGTAGTTTTGGTAACTCCTTTGAGGTGTCCTCAGTCTGAAAGCCTTCCTCTTCCCTTCCCACATTCTCACTTGTAATGATGTTTTTCCCTATTAAGACTGGGCTTAGCATCCCCAAGGACCATATAGAAGCTTTCAGAGAATCATAGGGTTGATAAGGTTGGAAAAGGTCTTTGAGATCACCAAGTCCAACTTTGCTGCTGCTTCTTTAAAATCTTTTAACTGCACCAGGGTATCCAGGGCACAGGCTTATAAACACTCAGTCTGTTTGTGGAAAATTAAAAAAATTAAACTTAAGGTTTATTCTTATATTATTTTCTTTTCTTTTTATACGCTAAATTTCATAGAACTAGAAGATCTTATAAGATTATTTGGATATTTTAAAAATACATTGGTTTTAGTATTCTGCCTCCATAGTATTTCCCAGTGTTATCTTAATGTACAAGTACAATGGATACTTTTCTTATGACTATGACAAAAGTAAAGAGGCCGCAGTGTGTATTGTAATCAGGCCCATGGACTTGCTTCCCCTTTTTCCTTTGGAAAATTCATTATTATCCTATCCTATCCTATCCTATCCTATCCTATCCTATCCTATCCTATCTTATCCTATCCTATCCTATTTCTACCTTTCATTTTCATCATTTTTACTCTAGAATGCTTTTGAAAGGCTTGGGTAAAGTTATTTTAGTTTACTTCCCAGGGTAAAAGAGTTAAACTAATTGTCTAAAGGGCTGCACTTGACTAACAGCAGATATGATTGTTGGAAGCCTATCATTTAGGTTTTTATGAAAAGAATGAGGAGCATAATGACTGTTCCTGCAGTGCCAAGGTAAAGTAGCACTACATCTGGAAGTTAAGAAAAGCATCAAGGGGGAGAGAGGCATTATTTTGTCCCTTGATATACAATTTGCTGTTTGCACAATGATCTACATTTAATAGGAAAACCTGTAACTCTGTAAAAAGAAAAATAGCCAAAGGAAAACAGTGTCTTTCAATATACAGCAGACAGACTCACTAAAGGTATAACAGAATACTTTAACAAATACAAGGTCATATGAATTAATTAGGCTTTTTTCCTCTTCCATTTAATAAGAAACAAAGTTACCATGGAGACTCACTGGAAAATGCATTCTATTTTGGTACAAAAACACCTTTTAAAAAGAACATACTTAGTGAGGAATTTTCAAAGTGAGTGCTCTGGAAAAAAACCCTGCATGAACCCTTTACTTACTCATTTGCTTTCACATTTTTGTCTGCAGTAGTCATTCTGTTCCTGTTCTCTGGTGGTTGCTTGGGAAGAGTTCTCTGTTCTGTCCACAGAAAAAATAAGTAGAAACTGGTGAGATAACAGCCCTCCCTGGTTAGATTGCAACACAGCAGGACATGTTATCTGTGAATCCAGTACCCCTGGGACCCCTGAACTCTGAGACTCTGTTGAATTGCTTTCTAATGTCATGGACCCTAAATTCCCTGTGTCTGAATTGCTCTATCTCGTACTATTGTCCCCAACCTGGCAGCCAGGTTCATAGAACAGAGTGAAGACTCTTCCTGGAGCTCTCTGTGTTGGCAGAGCATCAGACCAGGGCTAGAAGAAAAAGTGAGAAGAGTGGTTTCCCTCCTGCTTTTTTTTGTGCGGCATTGACACCCAAAACCTGCCTCTGACAGGTTTTCTAATGAGACAATTTTTTCAATACTATTTTTATCTTGGTAGATGTTGTGAAGCACAGTTCTTGGGCATCAATTTCCTCTTCTCCAGATCATGCTTTTAAAAAGTGGCTGAGTCCAGGCTCACTACATTAGTTGAAAGGTTCCATAAAAGTTTCCATAAACCACAGGGATTCCCATTATCATTTGTAGTAATTTTGATTTTTAGGGGAAGAAGCTTCTCTCATGGAATATTTGGAGACTGTGACTATAATTGTAAGACTTTGAGTTTTAATATTGTAGGTTTATATTTCTGTAGTTTTTCATTCAGGTTATTGGATGATATATCTTTTTCACCTGAAGGAACAGTCCCAAAACATTTTCTGATTTGTAATTAAGTTTACCTTGACAACAGATTTTTTATGTGAGCTTTCATATGAACATAGAAAAATTTCCTTCTCCAGTCACAGAAAAGCTAATGAAAACAGATAATAACAATAAAAATCATATTACATTTAAAAATGAAATGCTACTGATTTTTTTTTTCATTATTCATTCTTTCAGAATAGTAGCCTTTAACAAAAATAGATTAATCTTTCTCAAAATCAGGCCTATAAGTGATTATAAAATGCATATTGCAAGAATTTTGAAGGACCCTCAGTACCTGTAGACTCGGTAAATTACATGATGAAATGTAAATAGAATATATATCCTAACAGATGTAAAACACTCCATGATGCTAAAGATAATTTTCTCATTCATTATCAGTTCCTTGCTTTTCTTTGCACCTAAAGCAATTTAAAGGAATATATAGTCATACTTCAATTTAAATATTTTATTAAAATAGTGTACCACTCTCAGCTTTTTGACACATATATAAGACCGTGAATGCAAATTGGCAGTTTTAAAATTTATGGCAAAGGTTACTCAGGGCACTTGGCAAAAGTGAGACCATAAAGGGGAGAAGTAATTTTTCTTAAATTTATTCCCTGAACAACAAAATGGAAATACTTAATGACCACTCAGAAAAATAAAACTACCTGCTTTAACTCAATTCTCAAGTCTGATTGATGCCGTATTATTTCTAAAGCTGCATAGATGACTAAGAACTACATATATGCTCATAGTTTCTTAGAAAAATGCAAAATAGCAACTAAAATATTGACAATATTACTATCTTTTCTGGAATTGATAATTGACTAGAAGAATTTCTCTAGCACACAAACCAGATGGACATTTTCAAGATGAAACACTCAAGTTATTAATAGCGGTAATGGAAAATTTTAAGTAAATGTTCGGAATTTAAAATGTTTAAAATTAAAATAAAATTCAGGAAGGAAAAGCATCCAAAAGAGTAAAATTAGCTGCCTGTACAAGAGATGGCTAGAAGTGTAATTAAAGCATTTATTGTTTTCCTTCCACCAATAATATACTATAAAGGTTGTGGGAGAGCTGTATTGTCAAGATGTCTGAAAGTGAGCTATCAAGCCTGAACCAAGCCCTGTATGATACTTTATGATCAAGAGACAAAGTAGACCCTATCAAATAGAGATTAATGTGCCCTTTTGTGAAGTCTGATTACAGGACAGGCTTTTTTCCTCTCCACTAATAATAAAAGGAGCATAAGTAGTGCAGATTTTCTAAGTTTTAGATGCTTAAGCTAAGGATGATTCATTCCCCTTGTTTCTTGTGAAAACACGCATTTTTAAAATGTACTCTAAAACTTAGTTACAAGAACTTCTATGTGAGGGAAGAGTGTACCATGTTTTGCTAGTATCCTGAATGCACTGACCATCCCATGGCTGTTTCCATCTTGAATCACAAGCAAGTTCTGGGAATGTTTGGGAGGCACTTTGGGGGGTATTTTTTTATATTTTGCTTACCCTGATCACAGCTTTTCATTGACACATTGGCTCTTGAACATTGGATGCAAGGTGTAGACACAATCTCTTTCCCATAGAATTGCAGATGATTTAGCTACTTAGATTCTTACAGCCAGAAACTCTATGGGAAACTAAAGTTAAGATTGTTCATTTGTGCAAAAAAGGTTATCCAAATACTTGAATTGATTTCATACATGCCTTAGGATCAAGTGACAACTAGTGCCCCTCATGTTCTTCCCAAAGCATGACTGACTTACACCTTTAAGGGATAATAGTGCCACTGTCACACCCTTGTACAAGGTAATCCTCATGCAAGGTTCCCAGGCAAAGATGTCCTCCTTTGCAATCAGATCCATGTCTATGAGAACCATTTCCAAGAAATATCATTCTGACTGATAGTGATCCAGACAGGAAAAGAAACCCAAACAAAGAACATAAAAACTGCTGCAGAGTCAGTATAAAAATGCTGGAATTTTCAGCATCAGCCAATTGAACTTCTGCCTTCATATAAACCAAGTCCTTTAGCACTATTATGAAGCTGAACATTCTTCTGTCAAGGTTGACTTCTCACAATTGATTTAGCAATGCAACCCTGGGAATCTGTAACGAAATCATTTAGTGTTGCTCCTTTTGTCAGAGAAATAGGAATTCCTCAGCTACACTGCTAATAATAAGACACGCACTAGATATGGTGCATGTTATCCAGTAAAAATGTCCTCAGTTGTTTCATTTTCCTCTCTTTTTTTAATTCCCAAAGAAGTGGCTCTGATGGCTCTCTGAGGTACCCAGTACTTGCATGTGACAGACATTTTTTAATTTGCTTCTTGTTTTAATTTCTGTCTTCTTTCACAGCATCACTGGAATCCTTCTTATGAAGATCTGCTGAAGAAAGTTAGTCATTAGACTTCCCATACTTGCAGCACTTATCTCCCTAGATACAATGTTTTTCTCTTCTTCTTCACAGTAAACAACTTCATTATACTGTAGATGAGGAAGGAGGGCTGCGCCAAGGCAGGTATCTCAGATTGCTAATTCTTGGTGATGTGATTTTTCTAGCAGGACCAGCAGCCTAAGAACACAGGGTTTTATTTTCAGTATTTCAATAGGGTGGGGTTTTTTTAAAATTCAGTAATTTTTAGTCATTTGCAGAATTTGCAACTGTATAAATTACTTTAGTGTGAGTTAAAATATGAAGAAAATATTTTGTAGGGAATCAGCATTTCATGAATGATCTCAGTCTGTTAGGGGTAGGAGGGTGCTTTGCTTTATTAAATAGTTTTGACAACTTGGCTTGAATTAACTGGGAGTCTGACAAAAGCAACAGTAATTTTATAGATGGATATGTATCTATACATCCAACAGAGAATTGCTTTGTGTGATTTTAAGGATTTGCATTATGTATATATATATATATCCATATATATTTATCCCTTAGACTCACGCTGCAGTTCACAAGTGAACTGAAGCAACAACTTCAAAATAGCCAAATTTATTTTGACAGAAATAGCAATTTAAAAGAAACATGAACATAAAGATCCGTGACACAGCTCAAAAATCCCTGCCATTTAATATTAGTACTGGATTGTGTCATAGCACCCAAATCCTCTGAAAGCCTGACTGCAGTGTTTTGCTGTTGCTGGAGATGTGGACAAGAATCCTACTTCAGCAATGGCCACATTGTATTTTCTCCTTTTATTCCTCTATTTTCTTCAAAACCCATGATCAAGGGTTCAAACTGTTCTTGTAAATAGCTTAAATTCAGTCTGAGTTCTAAATGCCTTCAACTCCACCTGCCCTTGTGGGTTGGCACATCAAAGCGCTCCTAGGAAAGGTCATGGTTTCTTTTTCAAAAAGACCCAAAGCATTTGTTATACCTGATATCCTCAGTGCAAGGTTTCCTAAAAGATTGCCAGATATCTGTGTATGTGCGTATATGTGTGTATATTTATATATATATATAACTAGATATGCCTCCTCTTCCTATTATAATTAATCACTAGTAGTAACTACAATATAGCCAATACTATGATTAATAACTACTTAATTAATATGAATTTACTGGGGCTTGGGTCTTCCCTGTGGAAGTGAAGGCACAGTTATCCTTTCATGTAGAATAGCAGCAGGGTTTTTCCAGTCTGCATACCCACATGTGCAAAGCAGAACCCCAGGCCAGTGAAAAATAGGATTTATATTTAACCAAAATCACAAACAACTTTCTCACTGAGCCTTTTAGTGATTAAGGTAATTTACAGTATTCTTTTTCACTTGAGCGTCTTTTTACTTCATCTGGAATGCAATCACTTTTCTGTGTCATGATTTAGAAATTTGAATTTAGTTTTCCATTTTATTTTGAGTTAATTTTGCTTAAAAAGAAATTCTTTGAGCTCTGATTGAAGTAATTGTGGGCATTAAAAATGTTTCTCATAAAGTATGTCCTCATTGGAAGCACTTTATAAAAACAAAACAAATACAAAATAAATACACAGAGGATAAAAAAATTGACCATGAAAGAGAAATACAAGTCAGAAGTGAACCATTACACACTAAGTGGAAACAAACCATTTAAGCTTTGTTGATATGAAGGGAAAAAGCCTAAATTCCACAGAGCCTACCCAAATCTGAAATTGAGTAGTCAGGAGTTTGTTTTTTTTTCTGACTGAATTATAGTCTGTTTTGTGGCTTGCTTTTGAACTTTTAGTTAAACAGGCTATATTCTCTAAGCACCAGTAAAAGAGTATGAACATATGTCAATTCCCCATGAAAGGAAAGCCACCATTAGAGATTTAGCAAATATAGTGTGTTTCATTCAGTGTTCCAAATGACAGTATAAAGTCAGTACAGCATGTTGAGGCAAAGCGATAAAACACTCAATAGCTTCAACCATTTAGAGAAAAATAAATGAAATATTGGCAGTCTGGGAAGGAAATCCACTGAATGGGAAAAGAAGAAGCTGCTGTGCCCTTCAGAATGTGTCTTGTTCTGTGTCGCTAAGGCAGACGGATACATACTGGAGTTAAGATATGACCATATCATAAATCTTATGTATGATGTTTATTTAGTTATGGTCTTTCTGTTTTGTGAAAGATGTTTGAAATCTCATTAGACTAACTCAGCTTAGTGTAAGAATCCAACCTGAGAGTATTTATTGTCAACTGTTTTGAGTAAACCACAGAAATTTGAAAGTTGATTAAGTAATTTCTCAGAAAAAGATATTTCAATAAATTTGAATGTACTCCATTAAAGAATAGCAACTCCAGACAGTATTGCAGAGTTTGGTAATTATAGACTTAGGTAACTGATTTGAAAAATGCTGCACATTTCATTTTTCTTGTCTAATTGCTACTTCCACACAATAATGTGATGAAAAAAAATCATCATTTTTGTTTTTTAAAGTGTCTTGGTATTAGTATTTGGCCACCTGTGTGTGTCTGTGCATAAGTATAAGAATAAGCCACTGTGTTCCTGGGTTGAGCTATTACCTTCATTCCATGGTGGTTTCCTAGGCCGATCCAAAATCACAAGTAGAGCACAAGTTGAGAGGCCAGTACTCCAAGGGAAACCATGGACAAGCTGTAACCTAACACAGTAAATCACCATTGTTTGCAGCCCTCAGAAGAAATTTCTGAAAAAAATCCTGGAAACTTGTGGTTGCTAGTTCTGTAATGAGGAGAATGGTTTTCCTATGAGAATTGAAATATGGTACTCTTTTTCTTTCATCATTTTCCCCTTGTGCTAAAGGACACATCTAGATATTTTTCCTGTACTATTTCCAGTATGAAATGTTTGAAAATCTGGTTTTGTATTTGCACAGTGTGCAGAGATTGTCAGCTACATTATAACCCAAGCTTTCTACATTATCTCAGAAAGCAACCACATACTGTTTGAGTTCTTTTGCAGTAAGCTTGAAATTGCTGCTCTCATGTGCCAAACGTGGCAATTCATAGCCTAGCCTGTGCAATTAAATGGTCTTGGGCAGTGGGCCATGCCAGGGGCATACAGGCAGGAGAGGACACAAGCTTCTGAAAACAGAAATGGAGCAACTGCACAATACCCCCAGCCCATCCCCAGCTGCATGCCCTGCCTCACACCACTATACACTGTGCAGAGTTTAGCTGGTAGTTGTGGGCACTGTAAGAGGCTGCTCTTATTCTGTGCACATCATGGTGATTCAGAGACAGCAAGAAAAGAATGAGTACCCTGTGGAGATGCAATTCTACCCCCTAAGTTCATGCTTGAATTCATTCAAATTAATGGCCCTTTCCTGTTTACAAGGTTTATGCAGGTATTAAGCCCTGGAGGCCTGAACTGACAGTAGTGAACTGAGGAAAACTGTGCGCTACTACAAAGTTTTATCATTGTATTGTTATGTTTCCCTACAAAGTTTCATCATGTTTTACCTGTAAACATTTCATATCTACTGGTGATTTACATCCTTATAATAAAAAAACTTTGTTTCATAGCTCACCTTAGGACTGGCATGTTGGCAGTAGCTTGACAGAGTTTTATTGCTGTGTCACCCAGAGAAGTCCATATTTCAGCACACTACAGAAAGGTTGGCTCTACAGAAATGGAAGACCACCACTGGAATGGAAGACCACCAATGGAATACAGGGATACAATCACAGCTGTGTGTGGTTACATGAAATGTGCTTGGCACAGTCCACACATTTTTGCCTTGAATGAAGCCGCATAATAACTTCCATTGCCTGATGATATTATTGCCTGATGCAAGAAAGAAACTAAGCAATTGAATCTGATTTAACTAGATGTTGACAATTACCAGTAATTCCTTCTAGAATGGAGCCATGGTTCACAGAGAAGATTGAAGATTATTTCTAGTTTTTCAGTTATGGTTCCCACACCTGTTATCACAATGTTCTGATAATGGATTTTGTAGGTTACTGGTAAGTCTTGAGTGGAACTTAAATTGTCATAAAGCCAAAGATTGCTCGCTTTGGGGCTTGGGCAAGATCATATTTAAAGCTGATAAACATTCTACTTATTCCCAAAGTCACACAGAAAATACCTTGATAATGTGGAACATGTTTTATATAACAGTTAAGACCACATAGTAGAGAGGTAATCTTTTCTTATCTTGGCAAGTTGTCCAAAGGAAGAAGGGCTGAAAGATACATGAGTTTGCTATATTTAGTCCTATGACTGCATGGAAGATTGGTTGTAATAAATAATCACATTTGTAATAGATATTCACATAAAGCAGAGACAAGGAAAATCAAGTAGTTGCCTGCTTTATTTTGGGACAGGTGTTATTTTGTTCTCTGTATGTGGCCAGGGCTTTTGCACGCCAGAGCAAATGTATGGACAGAAATGAATATTTATAACTAAAAACTCAAGTTGCGAAATGTGTCATTCCTGGCTGTCTTCTCAAAGAAAACAAGCAGTAGTATTCCAAAACATCCAGTAAATTTTAAGTTTCTTAACTTTTCTATTTTTATGTATAGAGGAAATCGAGCGAAAGAAGTCAAATGGCTTCTTCAGCAGCTATGATTTCTAACTAGTAGTGGTGAGTGGTAAAAGAGTCACTTTACTCTCTGTACTTCTGTAAAATTGGTAAAACCTAGTTCACAGCCTATCTTGGTTAATTTTTCATCATAAAATTTTATCAGCTCTCATTTTAAAAGATGGAGCACTAGTTACGACTTAAGTGAAAGAAAACAACTTCTCCTTCAGCTACTAAGGCAGAAGTAAAGGAAAAAAACCCCAAATGCTTCTTTCTGCTGCTGACTTCATGATTAAATTTAACTAGTTGCAATAATTTGGTACTTGGTAATTTGATGTAACTGATTTATTGATTCAATTTCAATTATTACCTTGATTAAATCCTTGCATTATTCTATTATTAATCTTTGACAGTAATAATAACCTTAGTCAATGATGTATATATTTAGTTCTAGATTAGCTTGTCTTTTTAATAAAAATAATCTGCTTTGATACACCACTTTTGCTTGCATCATGGGTCAGTTCCTCTAAAACAAAGTTGTTCAGATGAGGTATTTGAAAAGCAGAAAGTTTTATTTCTAAATTCATACCTTTTTCTCTGACAGGTATGCCAAGCTAGTCACCAATAGAACTGTGGTTTGTTCAATGAATTGCTGTTTACTGGCACTCTCAATAAGTGGTTGCCTTAGGAATCTTATTGCTACCAAAGCAGACACAGAATAAGCAAAGAAAATAAACTGAACAATATTATAACCTGGGTGCCTTTTGTCTCAAAATAAAACACTCAGTGCTTCACCCCTAGCTGGGTAAATATCATTTTATCATCCATTTCTTCTGTAAACAAAATTAATTATTTTATTGAAAATTAAGAATGAAAGAGATCAAGAATCATGTAAAAAGAAACAAGACTTGTAGTAGTTTATTAAATTCTAAAGCAAGAAGGATGCAAATAGCCGAAGAGGCAAATAGCCCACAGGCTGTCCTAGGCAGATCTGTCCCACCAGCACGTGCCCTTGGAGCTGGTCTGGGATGGCAAGGGAACAATGAAGAGAGGCAGCAGGTGTGCCTGTGCCCCCACCTGAAGGCTGAAGCCTGCAGTGTTTCAAGGCAGACAATACTGTGCCAGACCAGCACCCATGTAGGGATCACCTCATGCTTGTACCCTCACCAGTTGCTACCTACATTGTGCCTCCAATAGGTCTGTGCATGAACTAACCCAATCACTCAGAACCAGCCTGCAGATACAGCAGGGCTTTCCTCTGTGTGCTTTCTTGCAGTGACAGTCTGTCCATGGCACCAGAGCTGATAAGGGATCTCAGCTTTTCCCATAGCAGCCACATCCACCACAACCTTGAAGCCAGCCATTGGGATGGTGCTTCCACACAAAGGACTGGATTACCTTGAAGCGTTTCCCAGCCTGTTTGTAACAACAAATGGGTCAGTAGATGATCGGTCTGCATAACACCCTCTAAGTTTTCATTAAATATTGGGCCAACCATTCTGCTACATAATCAACACCAGACCTGCCAGAATTTCATGTGGGTGGTGTCCTCCATCAGAAAACTAGGCAGATGCTGCTCACCTCAGACTGAGAACACAGTGCAGTCCAGTGGGTCTTGCCATTTCATTGACCAGGGAGACATTCAGCCAGTGTCTCATGCTGCACTCGTGAGATACCCTCCCCTCCATTACCTTTCACTGAGTCAGGGCACAGCAGAGTAATTCATATTCCCTGGTGCTTCAGCTTTTTTTGACAAGTTGTGATACACGTACCTTATAGCCAGAAAAAGCTGGTTTAGATATCACACTGAAGAATCCATACTAACTGACATCAGAGATAATTAATTTGTAAGAAATCAGTGGTCTCTGTTGTTAAAGGGGAATTCATGCTCAACAAGTTTTCTACCCTTTAGAAGGTCCTAGAGGACTTAGAGGATTTAGTATATAAAGGAATTTATCAGAATCTGATCTCCTCCCTGGCAATGTTGTGAGATGACCACAGGCCACCCAGAAAAAATTGTCATTGTCTACAAGGCAAAAAATTGGATTAATGCTGGAAATGCGTGCCTAAATGTGTTTTAAATCAGTCAATCACTCATATAAATGCAAATTGAAAATATAGGCAAATAATATATATGAATCTTTGTTGTTGCTCAAAGACACAACGCATAATTAAGAATACTGTGAATAAATGTACCAGATTCATCAAACTTTCTACTCTCCTACTGCAAAACTCTTTCTTCAGTGCTAGAAATTTAGCAAATAGGATTTGAGAAAAATTGAAATGGAACCAATGAACAGCTCTAAAAGCATCCTGTACATTTTAAAGGCAAAAATTATGAGGTTCTCGAGATGTTATTTTCCTTTATTGCAAATATCTGTGTACTCTGAGTGTTTAATAGCTTAACTGAAAGTCTTTTGCTCAGGCATGAAATACCTTATGAATAAATGAGATGAATAAAAAACATGGAAAAAGTTCACTTTCTACCTCACAGCAAAGGGAGACAAACAAAACAAAATGTTCCTGTTTTAAACATTGAATGAACTAGCTTATTTTATACATAGGACTCAGCTGGTGGTAGGCCAAACTAATATGACTGATGTCTTTCATATGTTCACAACAGGGAAATGTAAGTTAACATGCTGGCTGCAGAACTGCCTTGAACTCAAGTTATGTTATGTAGCGATCAAGTCAAATATTTAGCCTGGGTCATAACTTCATGTGATTTATTTAAGATTCAATATTCACCTTTTTGACAAATTTTCTCCTTTCCTTAAAATCTAATTTTCCATCACTATTTGAGGGATAGGACTTGAAAAAAAACGGAAAAAGAGTAAAGAAAATTTGTATTTAGAAAATTGTGGAATGCCAAAGTAATAGGGGGATGCTGTTGTACAGATAAAAATTATTTGTAAATATTTAAGGTATTTGTGCAGAGCACATAAGCTGATGTGAAAAGTATGTGAGCAGTATGCAGTCCATAGCTTTGCATCCTCTGGGTTCAGCTGTTGCAACTGCAGCACAATATACTGGGGAATGCAGCCAACAAACAGAGGTGGCTGCTGGTGTGCAGCACAGGAAACTGTCTCCTAAGAAACAAGCTGACAAGAGCATTCCTGTGTATCTGAGACAGTGGACACACAAGCAAGGTCAAACACATAGCCTTGATGTTATCCCAACTCAGAGACTTTTTTTCCCCAATATTATCCTCATGGGAAAAAAGAGCTACTCTTGATATGAATGCATGTCCTGCTTGTGCCTTGCCAGTGACAAGATCCCACCACTGCAATGACCATGCAAGGATGAGCTGGTCGCCTTCACGGCAAAACACAAGATGAATTTTTGTTATGCTTCATGCCACATGCATGTTCTTCCACATCTCAGAGACCCTCTTGAAACAGAAAGGAAAACCATGGAACTATCAAGTTGGTAAAAAAAAGGGAAAGACTTAATCTTGGGAGAAACACTGATTACCTGTCTAGACTGCATCAGTAGTGAAGGCACACTCATTTTACAGCAGATAGTTTTGAAGATGGCTTAAAGGCATCAGTAATAAAGATATATCCAGCTCAGATACTAGTGCAGTCACTTGTTATTTAATGTGCTGAAACCAGCATTTTACCTAATATTCTTACATGGGAAAGATAGCAATATTGATATAACTATTTCTTGGAAATTAGTAACATTCTATAAAGTAGAATAATTCATTAAAATATATAAGCTATCAGCTTGGGAGATCATATTCACTTACAATTTGTTCCTAAAATTTTATGGATTCATAACTCTTGAAATACTGCAACTGATTCTATTTAAAGTTAGTGTTTCTTAAATCTTGGAAAGCCTATACGTGTTTCCCAAGAAAATATTTTATGGGTCTTTCATAGACCAGGTTTCCAATTGACTGACAGAGGTGACTATGTATATATAGAAGGCTCACTGACATTCTACCAGTTCAAAGAGCTGTCAGTGCCAAGAAAGTTGTTGACATTAGCAACTCCCCTTTCTGTCGTCAAAACAACTCAGAGTGGAGGAACAAGTTTTATACAAACACATACAAGGTGTGTGCAAACACCTGTATACAATGACATCGCTGATACTTTTTTTATGGGTGTACATGAAATGCACAATCAATGCCATAATAAATTATTTCATTTCACATTTCCTATTTCCACATCATCTCAAGCTGTTTTGAAGCCGCTCCACTAATCCATATTGTTTGAGCCATTTCCATGTACTGCTTTTATTTCAATTTTCATTGTGTAGAGGTACATTTTGCCAAGAAACAGTACAGTCCATATTATATAGTAAGAAGGCAGTTTTTTTTGTGTCAATCCATTATGATGAATACACTTGTGAAACTAATCAAGAATGTAAATAAATTTGAATGCAGGTAAGTTTAATTTCATATATTTTGATTTGATTGCAAATCTGGAGCTAAATTCTTAGAGAAAAAAAATAAAAATAACTAATGTTCAGAAGTGTTACTCTGCAAGTTGTAAGTCTGAGAAATTGTTGTAACTTATGATTTTATATAACTGGAATATGTTTGAAAGAGACCCCTGAAATCTCATTCAGACCTTGTTTTCATGATTTTATAATCTGTGCTCCTCTTTAACAGGCATAAAGTAAGGAGCAATTTTAATGTCACATAAAGTTTTATCATTTTTTGTAAAGAATTAAAATCATTTTAATTAATAAATTAAAAAAAAAATTGCGTGAAAGTTAATACACTGTTTCAACGTATTGCTACCACTTCAGAAATAGAATTGTATGTAGTGCTTGTTGTGATCGTATAGGCTCCCCACCAGGACTCAAAAGGAATAAAAGAGCCACCCACTGAGAAGAGACACCACAGCTGTGAAACCTAGATGGTTTAAGGAGCAATTATGAAAGCTGACTGGAAAGGGAAAAAAAACCAGAAACTTACTCCTACCATAACGAGTGTGGCATTTTGCTTTCCCTTCCTGGAAAAAGGTGAAAATTAGAAGCCTTGTTTGACTTGAGAAAGGAATTTCTTGAATGCACAGATTTGAAAATGCTTAAAATGGACTTTCTCTATGGTAATACCTGTGGGATTGCTTTGCCAGACCTTCTTCACTTTATGCTCAACAAGATTTTAATATCTGGAGACTTCAGAAGAAAACTGTGATATGTGCTGCTGTAACACCCCTATCTTTTTCAAACCCTTTTTGGACGTACCAATGGATATTTGTACATGTAGCCCTCATTGTTATCTTATATGCAAAAAGGGTCAGCAAATTGATTACTGAAAAATAAACACTGTGGATATGAAAGTGAAACTTCCACTCCACTCTTTCTATTTTTTTTTTTCGTTGAAACAAGATATTTTGAAAACTTGCAAGGCTCATTTGCCTAACCTGAGATATTTTTAAAACCAGATGAGCTACTGAATGATGAAAAGAACAACTTTTTCAGCATTTCAGATTATGAAATTTTTTGTACCACCCTCTGTCATGTTTCTCTACCCATTGAGTGACTAAACTCTAAGTTGTCACAATCCATGCACTGTGAATGGTGTGAAAATCCATACTACTATAATGTCCTTTCCAAGTAGTTTAATGCATTAGATTGACTGCAAAACTTGAAACAGACTTTTGAGTGGTTTTTCAAACAGGTTGCTCCCAGACTTTGTATACAAAATACATAAAATCTAAATCTTTTCAAGTTATTCCTTATTTCTCTTCAGATGATCACTAGGAAAAGTTTAATCCCAAATATATCAAGCTTACCCTTAGGAGATGATGATTCATAGTCAATCAAAAACATTTAATTAATGCATGCTGTTCAGTACTTTAGAGGGCTAACACACTCAGGAGATATGCACTATATCCAGTCATATTCTCACATAAGAAATTTCTCATAGAAGAAAAAAAGATTTAGCACCAGAGCATTCTGAAAAAATGGAAGCAATATACGTGCAGGCTATTGAAGCCTTTCACAGTTGTCATGGTTTAACCCCAGGCAGCAGCCAAGCCCCACACAGCCTCTCACTCACTTCCCCACCAGTGGCATGGGAGGGAGAATCAGGAGGGTGAAAGCTGGAGAACTTGTGGGTTGAGATACAGACAGTTTAACTGGAAAAGCAAAAGGCACACACATAAGCAAAGCAAAACAAGGAATTAATTCACCACTTCCCACGGGCAGGCAGGTGTTCAGCCATCTCCAGGAGACCAGGGCCCCATCATGTGTAACAGTGACTTGGGAAGACAAAAGTCATTGCTCCAAACATTCCTCCTTTTCCCCCCAAGGTATGGAATCTCCCTTTGGTCAGGTGGGGTCACCTGTCCTGGCTGTGTCTCCTCCCAGCCTCCCAAGAACCCCCAGCATCCTCACCAGCATGGCAGTACAAAAAGCAGAAAAAGCCTTGGCTCTGTGCCTACCCTGCTCAGCAATAACAAAAACATCTTTGTATTATCAACCCTGTGTTCAGCACAAATCAAAACACAGCTCCACTATCCACTGTGAAGAAGATTAACTCTATTCCAGCCACAACCACCACAACTGTCTTCTCATTTATTACTGGTAAAAATTCTCTGGCCCAGTAACTATGATTTCTCTTTAAAAGAATGGAGTTGGAATGGTATGGAAACAAATATCTATTAACTTTAACTAAAATTTTCTGAATAAAACCCAATATCCATCAATTATAACTTATGGTGCTTCAGTTTTCATAGCCCATGCAAATACCAGTTCAGTCTTGTAATATGAATTCAATTGCTATATGCTACAACTTGAATGAGCACTAATCCTCATTCTTGTTCAGTCTGTAGAAAATATACTAGAAAATGTCAATTTTTCAAACACCACAGAATGCCTGTTTTCTGTATTGTTGCTTTTTTCAATAATATTCAATATACATAAATAGACTGCTCAATGTCTTGAAGATTTCCTCCAGAGTTATTACACGCTTCAAATAAAATTGATATATTTCCTAACTCTGTAGATGACTTCTGATTTGTTTCCACTTCTCAGCCAGATCTCATCTGCCTCCCTTGAGCTGCACTGGTTTTAATTCAATTGTCATCCCTCATCCTCTGATATTTAGGCTAAGCCATTTATTTTTGCATGAATAACTTTCTTAAAAGAAAAGAAGAGAAATGCATGAAATAATAAAAGCAAAATTATTTTAGAATTTATAGTATATGTTGAGGTTTTTTCTGTACCATGCTGCAGAACTTTGAGCAACCAATTTCTCTCATCATTAAACAAAATAAGTCTCACCTAATGACACTGTATCCTAAGAAAATCATGAGCCACACCCTCCTCCAAAATATTTCTTTGGGTATATCTCCATTAAATTTCATACACTGCTAAGAAGTCTGTCCAATGGCTTGCATTCTCTGTCAGCTCTGAAACTGTTTTGTTTCAGTATGAAAATAAACCCTTGTTAAGTTGCATCATGAACTTGAATATTTAAAAAAAATAATTCTCTGATCCATAAGGAAGGGTATAAATGCTTCCTACCTACAGATGTTTCTTCTCTGGAGGTCAAAACCATTGTGCAAATGATCATAAACAGATTATTATCTCCTTTTTTTGGCCACTTAAACTAGTCACCTTAGCTCCTTGTGTGTTACTTGAAAAAGGCATTTAACTCCTACCTGCATTGAAATTTTTCTCAAGATGAGTTAAATTGGTTCTCTTTTTCATATCTCCTTCCCATAAGTGTTTGTGGTGTGTTTTATTATCTTGAATAAAGGAGGGGCTTTAGAGGGGCTAAATTCAGTGGAATTATTGCCCACCTTTTGGTGTTCTGTTGCCTTCTCTGTAAGAATTATGCTATTCTCTTCCCTGTGCTATTCAAAGGAGAAGGTGCCTTGACAAGTGTTCCAGTCTAGCCTTGTTCTACACATTCTAAATTTTGATTCAACAACCTTACAGAAATTTATAGATGTTGTGTACAAACTGGAACTGCTTTCTCGCTTTTCTAAAATCCTTGGAACCACAATGACCTTTTGATACATTTGATGCTTGATACCATTCTTGGCCTACTGTTGTATACATGCTGATTTGGAGATTCAAAACTAGATTGAGGACAAAATGAAAGCATTCATTCTTCTGCAATCTTAGAATTAAAATGATGTGTACAAAAGAAAATGGAATACATCCTACTATGTCAAAACAGTCCACCACAGGATAATAGTGTTTTGCTATACCACTGAAAAACAAATAGAGAACTTTTGAAGCAGAAAACTCAGTCTGTGTGAATATAAACAGTGGACTATGCTGCATTTATAAACAAAATAAAATTTTTTTGCTGCGTTTATTCAGGAAAAAAACATACACAAAACTTCTGCATTAGAATAGTCAAAGTATTTTATGTGAAAATTTTACCTTTCTGAACAACAAGATAGCAAATAAGCACAGAGCAAAAGCCATTTGGTTTCATCAACTGAATGAAACTCCTCCACAGATAATTACTTTCCCTTTAGTCTCACATTTCTCTGAAAACTTGATGTTTTAAAAAGGATTTTCTTTTCTATTTACATAAGGTTTATCATGGTAATATAGTCTGCCATTCTCTACCCAGTCACATAGCCAGATACGAAACAGTTGGCTAAAAAAAGCCTGATTCCAAGCTTTCCTTATATGGCACATCATTGGCAAATGCCTCTCATGGATATCACAAAAATGTAATTATAATGTCATGGGGTTTTATCATTCAGATACAGTCAGTATTAGTCTGTTTGAGTCTACTGCATGGGACTTTGAGTCTAGACAAAGCATGAAAGCAAAGCATTGGCTGACAATGCTTTTTTGCTGTTTCAGTTATCCTCATCAGTCATATGTTAGTGTGTCTGTATCATCTCCCTGATCCTCTATTTTATCGTGAACAAAAATGTATTTTCAAACTGACTAGTCTTTGATATACTGCCAATGTTGAGAATTTCTGGGACTTCCAAATAACAAGTTTCTACCCTGTCCTTCCAGATATATTGGTAATATAAATGAATATGACACAGTAGCTCTGTAAACATTAGCAGAAGAAATAAATCAGAAGTATATTCAGGAGGAAGTAAAGTAAAGAACAATACATATTGCCTTGGATTTTGGGAATTTCCTTTAATGTGGCCACTATTTCAAAGATGTGCACAATATAGACACTAGAATGCTAATGATAAGGATAATTTAATGATCTGTGACATTATGACTAGGAACTTGTGTAAATGGCATGACATACTAGAGGGAATTTGGAGTATGAAGAAATTATTGTGTTTGATTTGCTATGGACACAAAGGCAAAATTGATGAAAATGTAGATTCATATTATAGTAAACTGTGTTCAGGGAATGAGACCACAGCCAACAAGACCTTTAGGCAGTGAGTGGAAAGGACAGTACTCTCGAAACTCCAGAAGCAGGATTTTCCTTGTGCTCTTGTTTCACTTCTGGAAATGTTTATTTCTCAGATTTAGGTATTATGATGCTATGAAACATAAAATATTTGTAATAATACAATTGTGCCAGAGGAAAGAGAGCAGACAAAGAAACAGCCTAGCTTTACCAAACTCATATATTTCAAAGCCCATCATGAGATTCTATTTCTTGCAAGCCCCTAATTTACCTTCAAATGAAAGAAAACTCACAGGTATTCACTTACATGTTGTATTTGGGACATTCTAATTCAGTTAAAACATTTTAAACTTGATATAATACCTAATGTGTATTATGATTTTTATAAGCATATAATATCTAAAAATAACTTCCACCAAAAATTTTATGTTTTTAGAAACATAAACATAGTTTTAGGAAGAGAAGATACTTCCATACCACTTATTGAGGCTATCTGTTGCAGTTTAACTTCACAGATCATTTGAATGTATCATATTTAAGATGCAAATATAATAAAAGACAACTCTAAATTATATGTAATACTTCAGTAATCAAGTGCAGACAAATGAAGTAGGCATTCATGGTCTCAATTTTCTAAGAAACTGAATAGTTGCTAATTACAGAAGACAGCATTTTATCCCATTTCAAACACCTTTATCTTTTTCTTTATCTTTGTTGCTAGGAAACAATTAACACATTACAGGGAACATGAAATACTTTAGTAATGTATAATTTTGTTATTTAGTCTTCCTTTTTACTTATTAACCCTTTAAATATATATTTTCCTGCGCTTAGTGAAGAGAGGAAATATTTTCTAGCCCCCATGAAAGGTATGTTTAAGATAAAAATCCTTTCCATATTCACATGGTTGAAAATGCACTGGCAGTCCAGTTTACACAAGCTAATTTGTTACTATGTCTCATAACACAGAACATGGCTTTTAGGCATTAAGGACTTCTTTGAAACTAAAAGGGTTGATACTAGCTATCCATGGATGCATTTTATGTGGTGGTACCACATTTGCTGGAAAATAATTTAAATATGCATAATATGTTAGGTTTCTTGAGTTTATTTAAGTATGAAATATCAATAATTCATTTATTAAAGGAATTGGCTATTCCATAATAAAAAAATGCTTTGGCAGGAAGCTTAAGGAGTTCTTGCTGCCTGCTTTAGTCATGGTAATCTTAGTCATGAGTAATCTGAAACCCATATTAATTCACTGATACAATGGACACAACAAAAAGAGCAGCATGTTCCTGCACAGGGTTGGAAAACACAGGCATACAGGATATAAAAAAAGTCTTAAGCCAACGTTGTTGATTGACTCCTTTAACTATCAAACTGAGGTCCCACAACTCAGAATTGCCTTCAGCCTGTGCAGACATTACTAAATTTAAAGTGCAATTCTGTGCTTTCAGAAATGAATGTGAATAGATCATACAATATCGTAGATATAATTTTCAAATTATTATTTACAGTTAAGATTGTTTAATAATGGTGGAAATCCATTCTCATATTACTTAATAAAGAGTGCCCTTCTAACGAAAAACGAAGCTGTAGAATGAGGAATATATACCAAAAAGCAACATCTCAGAAAGTGGAGAGTCACAGTAGCTCAGAATATTCCAGCACTCCTCATCAGTGTAAGTGCAGATGACTATTTGAGAAGAGTAGAGAGATTAAATTTTCCCTCATTATACAATATTACCAAAGTAGAATATTGCATGTAGCTCTTGTATTTACACCCAAAAAAGGCGTAGAAAAATTACAGTAGAAACAAGAAATATAACTCGAATTATTCAGAGTTAGGAAAATCCTCTACTTGCAGACTAAAGGTGTTCAGCTTATCAAAAGCAAGTGTAAATTATTTGTGTACATATAAACTGATATGTCTATGAGATAAATTATCAGATGTGAAAGCAATCTGTTTGAACAAAGTTTTAAAAATCCAGTTCCCTAAAGCTGCTGACACAGTTCATCTTCTAAAGGCATTACCTCTTGCAAATAATTTCACTCTTACCCAATAAAAATTATGTGTATAAAAATAAGTGTAGCCCCAGGAACAAAAGAAACAGGAATCTAGATCTCTTGGATTTTGAGTTGTTTTTTCTTATTTCTAAATAAAAAAGAAATAAAAAGTTGTAGCTCTGTGAATATGCCTGTAGAAGAGGGAGCATCAAATATCTACACCCTCATGAAAAAAAAAGTGAAAAAAATGACTTCGTGTTCAGAAAAGGATGATCATATAAAATTCTATGCCATTCCTTAAAATATCTTCTTTCCTCCCTCTATATGTCCAGCTTTTAAAATTGCTACCAAAAAAATGTTAGCAGAGAAAGGTTTTCTAGTATTTCATTAATCATAGCATCCTGAAGTTCAGACTTATTTCAGCAGCAAAATGTCAATTTATTAGGAAGTACATTATTATCATAAACAATAAAGTGTGATTCTAACCCTAAAAAAACTCAAAGAAATAACAAACATCTAAGAGGTGTTAATTCTTAGGCAAGAGCTGTTTTTTCAGATTTGCTGACATGAGAAGTAGTGTCAATGAAGATTCACTTTTGGTAAAAACCAGGAAGTGCGTACAGTTTCTCAGTGTTGTCCATTTGAATTTGAATTCTGAATGAATATTTCCTGATGATTCATTATTTATTTGTATTTGTTTAAATAATAATAAAAAAAATCCTCCACCTAAGAATACAGGTGCAGAACAACAAAACCATATTATTTATCCTGAACTCTCTTTAGAAAAATTATTTAAGCAGCATGTCATATTTATGACTTTCAGGAGAAAGGATCAGTGTAATAAAGCTGCAACACAGAGCTCTGTCTGGAGACTGATTGTTTTTTTTCTGGCACCACTCACACAATCTGGATAATGGCCACCATATTGACTTTCACAGTGTAGGCTGTGAGAGGACAGGATGCTAATCTTTTAATGTTTGTACAGTGACTCATCCTCCACATAAGTAACAGAGGCAGAGGACACTACTGTCTTTGTAGTATGTCTTTTCACAGGAGGCATTACTAGAATCTGTGGGGTGAAATATAGGTGGTACTGGGGAAGGAAAGAAAATCAGAAAATATGAGTAAAGAGGGAGGTTGTGTAGAATTGCTGAGTTTTGCAGTTTCATCTCTGTACTTCCTCAAAAATGAAGATTATTAATTACCTGCTCTCTTAGCCTGGCAAATGATGAGAGTGGAGATTCAAACACACTAAATCTGCACATTCCAGAGAAATAAATGCTGCTATGGCCTTCACAATTTCAACCTTTATTTTCAAAAAAGGGGAGGAATATAGAAAGATGACCCTGGATCATGCAGAAAACTGAGAGGATAATTGGGGAAGGAAGGGTGAAAGTAGCAACTAAATCAAGTTGCAGTAGACAGTAGCATAGGACAAAAGAATTGTGACTGGTTTATGGAGGACCTCAGTGCCTCACTCAGGCCTGAGCAATACCAGAGTGGCAAGAATTGCAATAGGACACCTGCAGCTGCTGTAGGGGGTTCACGCTGAGTACATATGACTATATGATATTGGGTAGTGCATTTGTTTTGAAGGGCTGGGTTTCCTATATAGTAGGATAGAAAGGAAAGCCCGGTTACAGGAGGCAGTAGTGTTCTCTGCCTTTCTCTGTCATTGCTGCTCATCCGTGTGTCACTTCCCCATGGCTGCTCACTGTAAGCTCAGTGAAAGAGAAATCAGGAAAAAACACATGACTGGATGAAAAGAGGATGCTAAAGGAAAGGAAGGACTATTGAGTAATGTCAGCAGCCCTGATGAATGTCTAACATTCCAGCAGGGCTGCTAGAGACGTGAAATGCATGTGATTTGGAAGATTAGAAAATAAATCTCAGCTTGAAAAATGCTGTTGCCTGTTGCAGTCTTTCTCCTTTTCCCTAGAAGGCTTTTAAGATTAGCTGTTGATGCAAGAAATGAGCATGGGTGAAACAAAAAGAGCTATATGTCTTCAGGAGGAGGAGCCCAAATGAAACACATTCAGCTTCAGTCCTGAATACAGTGATAAAGAGAAGTAATAAAGACCCAGTGTCCAAAAGAATGAGAGTAAAAGTGAAAAAGACTGTTCATTGGGTATTTTGGACAGGAAAGCAGGCTTGCTATTGATAATACTGAAACTGAACTTTGCATGACCTTTAAGGCACATACCTATATAATTTCCTCTTTAGAAGGCCCTTGGGAGACATGGGGAAAGCACAAACCAATGAGGCAACGTTACATTACTAAGAGGGTTCAGTGTAATGACAATGAACGGGAGTAAAAACCCGATCTGCTGGGATGGCCAGCACAGAAGAAAGGATCCTTGAAGGGACTGCAGCATAATGCTACAGAGAAACACTTCACTTTAAAGAGCAGGAATGGTTGGGAGGAGGCCTGCATAACTCTGTGCTATCATCAGAGGGAGGAGTTGGGAGAATATTTCAGAGCTACGGAGAGGTGAGGTTTGCAAAGCATCATTTGTAGGAAAAATGGAATTAATCAGTTTCCATTCACCTTAGTCTGTGGAAATGGCTAGACAGCAGCAGGAGACACTGAAGAACAACAAAATATACCCAAAGAATGTGAACAGAAAGAGAACTAGAGTAGGAAATTACCTTGAGATCAGCAGAAAAGCTATTTAGCCAAAAGCAAGAGGAAGCCAGGAGGAAGGATGGGAAAAATGTCCAACAATGGCAAAAATTGCTCAAATTAAAATGAATAAAATGATCAAGGCACACACAGAATATGTTTTTACCTAAAGCATTTAGTAGAAATCCTTTGTGAGAAATATTTGTGGCTTTGTGCTAACCTGAATGCATATGATTTTTAAGGAATAGGAATTGGATGATGATTTGTATTTTGAAAAGTATCTGCTATTCTGAGTTCCTCATCTTGACTGAGGCTTCTGAAGGTTACAGTACTATGCATACTGTACTATACCAAAACTATATGACAGTAATTTTATTACTTATCTACAACAACTGGTATGGATATAATGTAGCCTTGGGACAGTCTTTGTATTTGTGCATGTAAAATCATTTCAGACAGACATACGCAGACTTAATTCATTTGGATCTGGAAAATACACCTAGGGTACTTTGGGCACCCTGCCACCAGGGCTGTATGTGAGCCAGAGCAAATCTGCTGACAGTTATCTTTCCAGCTGCTGTAACAGAGGCATTGTCTCCCTCATAGCCATGACACAACGTTTAGTAAACTGTCAGAATCATCTGAATAGTGGCTCTTTCATATTTAGTATTTCTAGATTCACTTTGCTTCCTGAATGTCTCTTAAAAAACAAAGAAGTTAATGAAGGACAAGTTACTAAGAGTGTTCAGGATTAAAGCAGACTTGCTTTGCTGAAAGTTTTGACTAAAATTGTTCTGCTTTTGTCTTTTAACTTGACTCTTGATTTCTGTACACATAAAATCAAGAAAAAGTAAATCTTATTATTACTGACCATGACATTAATGCTGAACAAATAATTATTAACAAAAATATTGTTAGGCAAAGGATAGAAAAATAAGAGGATTACTTTTGTATGCAGAGGGGGAAAAAAGAACTAGAGCAAAAGAGTCTAATTAAAAAATTGAAGAGGAAGAAATTTATGATGATATTGCTGAGATGCTGACTACTCAGTTTTTAATGAGGAAAAAAAATTAGAGGAAGTAAGTATAATTAGAAAATAATGAAGCTTCTCTAAATACACCTGTTTATAGAACAGAGGTAAGAAGATGCTGGAATGTGCAATGGCTATTTTCACTAGCATATTGCTTTGTACAGAAAGTACTGACTGAAGTCAAATTTTCTTCTGCTTAGACTGCTCTGACTAGCTATTCAAGGAGCACAAGAGTTATCTGGGGATTTCTACAGAAGTTACACATAAAATTTAACCTAAAATAATCTAAAATTAATGTCAGTCTAATTCACTGACAATGTTCATAAAGGAATGATAGAACACCACAAATATTTTTCTGGCATTAGGCATTAATATTTTTTTTCCTGGTAACTAATGCATTTTCAGTCAATATTTGTCTTCTAAAAGAGCAAACAAGTAGTTATTCAAAATTTGGAAACAATGGTTGCTGGGGTGTGTCAAACACAGCATCACCAGCCAGACAAAAGAAGTGATAATCATGATGTGTTTCACAGTGGTGCAACTTTACCTTAACCACTGAGTATAGTTCTTGGCCCCACAAATTAAAAAGGGTATGAAGGTCCTTGAATGTGTCCAAGGGATGCCATCAAATCTGGTCGAAGGGCTGGAAGGAATGTCTTATGGGGAGCAAAAAAGTACTCTGGGGATGTCTAGTTATCAAAAAGGAGTCTGAACCTTGTTGCTGTCTACAGCTTCCTGTGGAGGGGAAGCAGAGAGGGAGTTTATAAGGTCTTCTTTCTGGTATTTATTGCTAGGACATGTGGGAATGGTTCAAGGCCGTTTTGGGCAAGGTTATTTTGAAATTATAAACCATTAGTTAACTGAAGAGTATTCAGGCAGCAGAACAGACTTCCTAGTGAGGTGGATGACGCCTCAAGACTGTCAGGGATGTGGAGACATTTAGACAATGCCTTTAACAACATGCTTTAACTTGTGGTCAGCCCTGGAGTAGTCAGAAAGTTGGACTGGATGATCATTGCAGATCCCTTCCAACTGGAATATTCTATTCTATTCTATTCTATTCTATTCTATTCTATTCTATTCTATTCTATTCTATTCTATTCTATTCTATTCTATTCTATTCTATCCTATCCTATCCTATTCATCTGCTACACAGGTCAATCTCTGATTTCAGACTCTGAACTGTGAATTAACTCTAGGAAAAAATTTCACGGGCTGTTTCTACATATAAAGCATGAGAATTCATGAGTGATACAAACAACAAAAATAATCTTGTACATAGAAAACTGCAAGGATCAAATTAAGGCAGGGATATTACCTTGAGTACTCTAAAATTTCACCAAGAAAATGAGCAGTCATATAAATGGATGGTGGTATCTGCATCTACAGGATGTTTAGGAATTAAAGGTAAGATGGTATAAATTGAAAATTACTTGCCTGTACTGTCTTGATGGCCAGTAAACAAGTCAAACACCAAGTTTCTACATGCACGAAAATCTAAAGGGAGTGGGTAAGACCTCTGTATCTGTTAATCTACAAAAAAAATAGATCCATGTTTTATAGTTAAAAAGGAGCTTTACATTTCAGAAGGGTGTTGTTGTTGTTGTTGTTGATTGTGTGTTGATTGTTTTGGTTTTTTATCTTCAAATGAAGCACAGATAGTTCCAGGTTTATTTTACATTTCCAGGTCTCAAAAGCCAAATTCAGTTCTCATGTCACACGAAACTCTCAATGTGCCTCAGATCTGCTCTTTATGTTTGAGACTGCAGCTATAAGGAATACTAGAATTTTCTGTTGCAAATAAAAACCATTTATTCTAGGAAGAAATGTTTGCACAGTGCCTATTATGACAGGATGCATCTCTAATTGGTGTCACTGGTAACATTTAAAACACAAACACATTGAGTGTACCAAATGAAAATGGTACTGTCTTGCTAATTCAATACCAAATAAACACAAAATTAAGCAGTAGCACTATTTATCCTCCTTTTTATAATTCATTGAACTAATCAATAAATTTAACATTTTATATCAACTATAGAATAACAGTGCATGAAGATCAAGGATATTAATTGAGCTGAACTTATATAAGTTAAACTGAAATCCAGTTCTAAATACCTTGACCTCTTGTTGCATCCAGATCCAAGCATTGCCCTGTACTCTCTTCCGTGTGTACACATTTTGCAACCTGATATGTTAAAACATGGAAGTTGGTATGGTTTGGGAGTTCGGCTGTAATTGAAAACCTTTTACTTTCTTAAGCACTTTCCATGGTTTAGCCCCGGCCAGCCATTAAGGACCACACAGCTACTGACTTCTTTCCTCACAGCTGGGTGGGGGAGAGAATTGGAAGGGTTAAAGTGAGAAATCACATTGGTGGAGATAAAACCAGTTTGACAGGAAAAGCAAAAGCTTCACAAACTAGGCAAAACAGGGAATTCAACTGCCACGTCCCGCAGGTGTTCAGACATCTCCAGGAGAGCAGGGGCCCATCACTCATAGCAGTTACTTGGGTAGATAAACATCATAAGTCTAAATGTCCTCCTCCCGGCTTCTTCTTCCAGTTTTTGGTGTTAAAGATGACACCACATGGTCTGGATTGTCCCTTTGGTCAGCTGGGGTCAGGCCTCCCAACTGTGTCCCCTCCCACCTCCTCTTGCACCCCCAGCTCTCTCCTTGGCAGAGTGGGGTAAGAAGGAGAAAATGCCTTGATGCTGTGTAAAACTTGTGCTCAGGAGTAACTAAAACAACCTTGAATTATCAATGTTGTTTGAACCCCAGATGAAATCTCACAGAATAAGAAATATTGTGGGGTTAATTTTATTTATTTATTTTTAATTTTGAATTGGGTTTTTTACTACTCCTGGTTATTGTGCTGATGCCTCTGCTGCCACAAGAAGAAGACCCTGCTGTCGGCCTCCTTCAGGCTTCACAATTCTTGGCATGGAAATGATACTTTAGATAGTCCTTCTCTGCCAGATAAACACCACTTCTGAGCATTCCCAAGGGCCACCTCGCCGTGTACAGATGACTCCTACCCTGTAATGGACATCATGGACTTTTTGCCATCCTTTCTCAGCATTTCTGGCCCTTCAGTGGATAATGGCAGGTAAAGAAGATCTGTCCTTCTGAAGTCCTCAGGGAATGCTGGGCTATTCAAGGATATTCCTTGCTGGTGACTCACCAACAAAGGCAATCCCATACATGGCATGCTTCAGTTCATCAAGTTTGAACATTTGACAGAATTTATGATGTGTGCCAGTAAAGTGTATGGTAAAAAAATGAAAGAAGATTTTTTTTTTTTTTTTTACAATTGTTTCTCAGTTTTAGCATTCTGCTTTCACAGTAACAAGTTTTTCTTGATTATCAGGAACAAGTAAGCAAAGACTGTCCCAACCAATCTGTCATTCTAGGCACCTACATCCTCTTTGGCAGTAGTATAGTGCAAATAAAGAGTGGGCAAGATTACCTTCTTTTTATGTATTACCACAAACTGTAATTCTCAAATGACAGGTGAATAAATTTTCCATACTTGCATTTATCTTCAACTATGTCTCAACTATGATTCATAAGAGTAGAAAAGAAAATGTTCTTAAAAGATTGTCTTGCTAGATTAACTCTTTTGGTCGTACAAGAAACATGTTTATTAAAAAGGTGGAGCTTCATAGGCATGGCAAGGTAAATTAGAAAGACTGTAGACAATTATTTATTGCAGGAACTATCCAGGAATTGTTCTGGATTCAAAAAGTCACCTTTAATGTTTTACATGTTAATGGGGTTGTAAGGCAAGAGGTGCAACTATTGTTCTGTTCTTCACATTACTCTTTCTTGCTGAAATTAATAGTGTGCATCTCCTTCCCGTAATTCTTTCTTTCCTGCTTTTCCTTGCAGCACTCAGCAGTCTCCAGCCTTTACTTCCTGACGGTGCTCTTCATGAATGTGTAACCCCCTCCCAAGCATTCTACCTGACCCACTCCATTTCTTTGTAAAATCAAGTAGAAGATTAACCAGTATCAATCAGTGAAAAGAATACACACAATCTGTGATGGGTGAACATGTTTCAATTTGGTGTGAGTTAGGTGCACCCTGCCCTTCTGTATGACAAAATACTGAAGATGGTAGAAGGGATGATGACAAGAAGATCATCAGTCATGCATTTAAAGTTAATTTAACCAACATAACATTCAAATTAAATTTTGATAATTAGGACTGGTTATTTCTCTCTGTAACCTCTCGGTAAGTCCACCCTCCATATAATTTATACCTTGATGTGTATTTCCATTCCATTCTAAGGAACCATAGAAAGACTGTATAGGTGGAGCCTAAAAAGTATGTTCCAGAATGTTTAACAATCCAGAATAGTAGAAAAATGTAAATAATATGTACAACAACTTTAATTAATCTTATTTAAAAAGAAAAAAAAAAAAACTCTCTCTTTTCCTCCTGGGAAACTAATGCCAAGAGTGCTAACATGATTTTCCATCCTGCAGTTCTGTGATCCAGTCTATCTCTTTTCAGAAGTAAAACCTTATTCATCTCAACTCTATTTAGATTCTTAGCTGAAATTCTAAGTGCATGGTGGTGTATAGGCACTAAAACATTTCTGTATTCAACAAAGTGAGGTATTTGCAAAGGGTGACCCAGAACTTCAGTAGGCATTTCACTCTGTGTGGATTAGAAACGGATGTGCAAACACTTGGCTTCTGGCCTAGATAATTCAGTTAAGTCTAACATTAGGGGGAAAGAATCCTTGACGGAATCTTAAACTTGTTGTGGTGGAGGCACATGGCTGTTTTCTGGCTCAAAGGGTATTAGTAAGAACAGCATGCAATGGATAAGTGAAATCCAGGTATTACAGGTCCTCCTTTAACTATTCTCTCAATTTTCTATATTACCTGCAAAAACTAAAAAATTCAAGCACTGTAGGGTTTTGGTCCTTTGGGGTTGTTTTGCATTCATTGGAAGAAAAACTTAAACTTGCATTTGCCTGCTTCTCAGCTGCATTTCTCTTGTTACCTACAGTTTTGATTTTGCTACACTCTGGAAGAGTGTGAGTCCAGGAAACCTTAACTAGGCACTAGCAGTAATTCTTGCCCCTGAATACAGACATCACATATATATATATAAAAAAAAAAATTTTTTTTTGTGTTTTGTTTTTTTTCTGGAAGTAGTGAAGAAACAAAAATGTAACCACACTCAGAAAATACAGGAAAGTGTAAATTCAGGATATAGCTGAAGTTGTTCCACAAGGTTCTGGCTTGGTGAAACAGGAAAGCTGTATAAAATGAACATGACTGAGCAGTGAGAACAAACAAATCCAACAGTAAGTGCAAATATATGATGAATAGATCATTAAAAAGGGTAGTGGAGGTTTCATTGTGAGTAATTTCAAATGATTCTAAGAAGCATGTGACGGTGCTATAGGAAACAACATCATTATATCAGACATAGTCCTCTTAACATGACTATGCATAGTTGTTTAACGTGTGCAGCCACGGAGAGGTCAGAATGTTTCACTTCTCTAAAATCCAGACTGTCTGCTTCAGGTCAGAGTAATCTGTTCCAGTTTTAGCAACCAGGCTAACTAATTTAGATGCCTAAGTCAGAGTCAGTAAGAGCAGATGTTCTCCATAGCTAATGAACGGAAATAGGGTGAACAGACCAACTCATCCTGAGACATCTAAGCATCCTTGACAATTCATGACCTGGATGATGTGGCACAGTGTACCCTCAGCAAGTCTGCATGACACAGAGTTGGGAGAAGTTGCTGATGCACCAGAGGCTTGTGCTGCCATCCAGAGACACACCAAAAGGCTGGAGAGATGGGCTGACAGTGACCTCATGTTGCTCATTAATGAGAAGTACAAAGCACTGCAAGAATCCCAGGAGGAACAATCCTAGTACAAGCTGGTGACCACCTGGAGGAAAAGTAGTATTGCATTAAGGGTGCCAGGGATCCAGGCAGACACCAAGCTGGACACGAACTAGAAATGTGTCCTTGTGGCAAATGGGAACGGTATCCTGGGCTGCATTTGAAGCACTGTTGCCATCAAGTTGAGGGAAGTGATCCTCTCCTGCTCCTCATCACTGGTGAGGCCACATCTGTAGGTGCTGTGTCTAGTTCTGGCCTCCTGAGTATGGCAGAGATATGAACATAATGGAAAGACTCCAGCAAAGGACCACAAGCATAACTAAGGGAATAAATCAACTGAAAAGAGGAAAAGCTGAGATAGCTAGGACTGTTCAGCCAGGAGAATAAAAGGCTCAGGAGGGAATTTTATTAATGTATTTAAATGCATGAAGAGATGGAATAAAAAAAAAAATGGAATCAGGCCCTATTTGGAGCTGCCCAGTGACTACATCAGAGGCAGTGGGCAAAAAAACCCACAGGACCATGTTTCCTTTAAATAGAAATAAACACTTTTTTCACTGTGAGAGTGTTGGAGCACTGGCACAGGTTGCCCAAGGAGGTGGTGGAGTCTTTTTGGAGATATTCAAAAGCCATTTGGATGTGATCCTGGGAAACTAGTTCTAAGTGGCTTGGCTTGGGCAGAGGGGTTGGACCATATTATTTCCAGAGGTCCCTTGCAAACTCAGGCATTCTTTTATTCTGTGAAGTAAGTTTGCATATTTCACACTCAACAAAAGCTTATTTCTTTCACTTGATTATGAACAGAAAAGATGGTTAATAGCCAGGTCTCAGAGGTTCAGTTTCCAGACATATGAAGTTAAGTTAGATGGTTCTAATGATTTTCACTCACAGTTACCCAAATACAGACTTAATTGCTTAACTAGATGACATTTGGACATATGAGCATAGGCAAGCCCTTAAGATGACTTCTGATTGTGTTAAAATTTAATTTTCACCAGTTCAGTAAACTGTGAACAGGGTCCAAACTAGAATGTGGAGATTATAAAACTTCTTATTGCATAAATAGCTGTTCAGATATATTTACTGACATGAATTATTATTTGTCTTGTGAAAATGAATTCACAGGGGAAGAAAAATAAGATTGCACAGTGTAAGCACAGTAACTACAGCATAATTGTCATCAACAAAAGCTACCACTCGATTGTAACATTATCTTTCAAAATTTTGACCTTTATCTTACTCTTACTAATTGTTTTTCTGTAGGTAATTTAGTTTCTAAGTGAAAATTTTGCAAACTTCCTTGAAGCAGCTTTAAAACAATCAAACAAAAGTACACAGAAGTTAGTCAATATGAAGTGCAATTCTGCATAGGATTCTCTTCCTAAGGTATGAATATAACAAAGTATTTGAAACACTCACTAAACTGACATTGCTTAGAGCTTTGTAAATATCAAACTAAGGAAAAATTACTGTGCATGTAATATATGTAAGTCTCCTGAATTTTTAAAATACTTCCTCATTTTGTTCATGCAGATGGGATCAGACAGTGTAAAGAATTGTAATTCCTCAACTGAAAGTTATATTCCCATTTATCACCTTCCAGAACTGAAATCCAGTCCCTGTCATTGAGACAAAGAATCATTCAGGCTGGCAATGACCCTCGGAGGTCTTAAGTCCAACCTTCTGTTCAGAGCTGAGTCAACAATGAATTCAGAGCAAGTTGTTCAGGGATTTGCCAACAACAAATCCATGCTGACTGTTGTGAATTACTTCATTTTTCTCTGTGCACCCAGAAGTGGCTTTCGAGCAGGCTTGCTTAAAGATTTTCTTAGGTGATAGACTGAAGTTCACAGTATTGTGCCCCCTTCTACTTTTGAGTACAATACATTTGCTTTTCTTCAGTTATCAGGAGCCTCCTCACTCCAATCTCTGTGGTCATTGGAAAAGGATAAAGCTACCACCCTCTGCATCCTTGGAGATGCCCTGTTACTACCCGCAGATTTTGATGGGTCAAGACGTCTAAGGATCAATTCTTTTCCACTACTGTTATTTCCTCTCCTCCTTAAACTCTGACTCTAGGCACAAAGATGCAAGCACAAACAAAGCTCCCAGCAATTAACATTTCCCGACTGTGCACACAGTAACTGAAAATTGAACGGAGGCAACTTCTTGTATCACTTCTACGCCATCATAAGAAGACATCTAACTATGTAATGGAGATGAGGTTCTTAGGCAGCTGTTCTCAGAAACTTATACTGAGAGTGATCTAATTTTATTCAGGCATTTCAAGTTTAACTGTATGCAAACATAGTCATGGCAATTTGACTCACAGGACCAGGAATGTAGAATAAAAAGGAATGGAAGACCACCTAAGAACAGTCAGAAATATTCACCTCTCACTCACTCAGCTGAACACCAGCACCTTGGACAGTTTCACAACCAATGGTACAGACACCTGCAATGAACAAGCCGTAACTCTAACCCAGAACCAATAAATAGTCTTCTGGGTGTTCTTGCTGACTACAGAAAGAGTATGATGGTAATTGCCTTTGAAACAATTTGTCATTTGATGAATGTTGATTTCAAAAGCAGTTTCAGCTTAAAAACCGTCATAAGTGGGCCACAAACAGATGCCCTAGTGTACAGTGTGGAAGGGAAAGCATACAATAAAGCTAGGACCTATTTCAGACAGGATTGCCAGCCAAATAAATGCATGCCAGACTTAATAAGATTTAGATACCTAACCTGATCAGAAAGATCCCATCTCTTTTGTGTACACAAGATAACCCTGGAAGTTTTTATGTGTAAAATATTTGAAGCTCTATTAAGAAAAAAGAGACACATCACTAATGTTTTCTGATTTTTTTTTAACCTCTTATGTATAGATCATAAACTTGTGAGAAGCTTATTGTAGCTTGTGGCATGCAATTTTAAAATACAGATATAGGAAGTTAGAACCAAAGGTATAACCATTCCCACGTATGCTCCAAAAATATAGTTATGGGATAATACTTGAAAACTCATATCTTTTGGATGAGAATTTTGGCTCAATTAATTTTCTTGTTTTTCTATTTTCACTTTGTGAGAAATTAATTTCTGATTTTTTCTTTCTAAACCTAATATTATGGAGAATTTGTTTGTATAAAATTAATATTAATTTTTGGTGGAATAAATAACAAGTACTTTTTAAAAATATCTTAGCTCATGAATAAATATTTCAAGTACGTTGCTTTTTCTTTATAAGCGATTCTTAGCTTGCTGGTTTTGTCACTGAAACAGTTACACTCCACTAGATGTGCTGAAGTAACTTAATGATTCACTAAATAAATGCATTCATTACTTATTTAGTATAGTAAAAAATTAAAAGAAATCAGCCAGTGTCACCCACAGATTTTCCACTTTTTAAAAAATTATCATGATAGTATCAACATTGAAAAGGAAGCAAGATATATTTCTGGAGTTTGCAAAGCGAAGGGGTGAAATTTTGTATTGCTCTTTGTACTGCAGCTGTTGATGATGGAATTTTCTTCCTGTCATAAATGATCTGGCCTAAGAATTTCCATTCTAGTGTCACTCACAGAAATGCTAATGACTTTTCAATTCCACCTTTTTTTTTTGTGTCAGTGTGCTGCCTAAGTTCAAGGCACTGTCTTGGACTATGTGTATGCTCATAAATTAAATCAGCAGGTGATCAATGTTTAATATTTACACTGCAAACACCTCAAGATACTTTAACACTGAATTACATTCGTATTATCAGATTATTGTAGAAAACCTCTTGGACCAGTTTCATATCTACAGCAATACATGTTATGACTGATTTCAGTGGTGATCCATCGAAATGAAAATTTTAATGAATTAAGAATCTAGTTTTTAATAGAAGAGAGGTAAAGGTAGGGGAGTGCTAAGAGAAGAAGGATGCTCTTTTAACATTTTTATCAGACTTTATTTGCTTTTTAAAGATGGATTATAGAAGAAGAAGACCTTCCAAGGTTTGTATTAACCTATCACGTGTAGTCTTTTATATTATAAGGAGTTGCAGCATCACTACTAGCAATAAATAAGAATATTTTGGTGACAAGTTGCACAGCACAACCAGTCAGTTTCCATTAGGGTGAGGCAGTATGGATGCTTTATTGCACAATTTCCAACAAAAAATCTAAAAATCATGGGTTCATATATTTTAATGTTCCTCTATGCCTTCCATTTTAATATAAGAAAAGAACAGTGATTATATAGCAGAAATTTTCAGTCACATAAGCAAGTCTTTCCTCTTTTGTTTTCTTCTCAGTTCATTAAGGGTGGTATTCCCACAGTAGACATCACAAATATAAGAAATCTTCTTTTACGTAGGAATGCTGGTCTCATTGTATCAGTCTATAATTTGTTTTACATTTGACTAAAATGTAAAAGTTTGACTAAAAATAAGGGTTGAAAATCTTGTATTAGTTATTTTGAAGTACTAAGAAACTGTAGTTTAAATTTGGCTTCTAATACATCTAATTTATTCAAATAATCCAAAATAATAATCTTTTTCTGGCTATCCTAAAATCTGGTCAAAGAACAAAAATTCTAATCAGACACTATGAACACTGAAAACAAGAAGAAAAAAAAGGGTGAATAGTAAAATACAATGTAGCCACATGCAGAGTTTGAGTCGTTCAGAATCATATTTTAAAAATACTATTTTTATAGATACAACAGACAACAGTAAAATATGTGAAATTTCTTTTTGCAATGTGTATAAAAACCACAACATGAGACACATTTGTGCAAATCATGTTAACATTTGGATTATGTGATAAACTAGAGTCATAAATCTGAAAAAAAAATATCAAGACTAAATACGTACAAGCCAAACAGAAGTTGAAAATGAATACAGTTATTTTTATTCCAGGAAGAATTTTTATTGCTTTGATGGCAGTGAAGAATTCTTTATATTCTGATGAAAATTATTGCATATTGTGGATTTTTATGTTCTTCTTTAAGTTCTTTCCTCAGTTGTGTTGTGCCTAGACAAGTAAATCACACAAAGCACTATCACCAATAATTGTCTCAAACATAGGCAAAACCTGAGAAATCTCTCCTTAAATTTGTTTCTAATAGCTATGTAGAGAATACTATCTATTTAGATATGCCTAGTAATACTTGGAAAGGCAAGTAATTGTTCACCTTGCAGTAACCAGCTCTGTGGGATGCAGGATTTACAAAGATTCCATTTTCTTGTGCGTCTGTATTCCAGGTAGGAGAAATGTAATTCTTTCCTAATAAACTAGTAAAAGGCATGACAACTTTATGAGTCTCCCATTTTGCTCGGTAATAGACACCTCATTGTCAGGAATCCAAATTTGTCAAGATGGAGCACATGCTTGAGCTTAGCTACAATAATATGAACAGTATTCTTCCTTTTTTTACTTGGGAGAATCTTGGTGAGTTGCACAGAAGTGCCTTATTTGTGGAGATAAATAGGAAGCCTTCTGCAATATCAACAGAAAGAGCTATCTATCAAATCTTTTGTATCTATTTTAAGTATTGCACAATAGCACAATGTGGTATCAGACTACAGATTGAACTCAATAGCAGACATTTACAAGTTCAGTCCATAGAAATTGGCAGACATCCTCATATTCTTCTTTATTAAAATGTGTTATGTCCATTTGCCAGTTGAAATTCAGTCAGATTCTTTGAAGGTACCCACTTTTCTGAAGACATTAAAAACATTTCAGTGGAAATGTAATTGTTGGCCTATTCCAGACCTCTCCAGGAATAAAAAAAAAAAAAAAAAAAAATCAGTGTAAACATATCCAGAATGCAAATCTGTGCATTGGCTTGAGAAGGAGGTCCAAGAAAAGAAATGTAGAAGGAGATACATAAATTGGAGAGTAAGTAAGTTCAGTGGAAACCCAAGTCGAAAGCTTTCAAAGAAACTTGTCTATAAGGAGAGAGTATGAGCTCAGGAATTCTTTTACTTTCTATGAAATAAATCCTAAACTAAAAAATATTCAAGAAAAAGTGAAAAACAGAATACATATTGAGAATTCACTAAACCAAGAGCTTAGCATGTAGCATGAGAAGCACAAATAGAAATTTTGTCCCTTAAGCAACCTTGATAAATAAACTTTGACCTATTACAGAGTGAAAGGTAGTGCTCTACCTCTTGGTGTAGAGCATCCACACCAATGCCAGTAAAAAATTTTTGGTTCTACAGTGTAAGGATGGGACAGTTAGAGAGCAGAGGACCAGTCCAAAGGATTAAAAAAGACAGAAATACTGATTTCATGTTGTAAAGTCACATAATGAAAATTATTTCCAAAGGAAATTTTTTTAAAGCTGCAATATTTGGGTTATCTGGAATAATAAGTAGCTGGCACTTCTAAATTTTTCAAGTTCCTATACTGTGAGACTGAGTAATATTTTCAACTGTGCTTCTTTCTTCTTAAGGAACAGAGGTTATTTGTACTCCCTACAGGATACTATATGGAAGTTGTATCTTTTATTTTTAATCTTTATTTATTTTAATAACTGAAGCAGGGACTACTCTCTGATTCTGAGGTCAACATTTCAGCTTCAGTTGCTGCACATCTAAACTTCATATTGAAGGTTATAGAACTCTACAATACACAAGATACCACCATCTAGACACCTAATTCAGTTGAATATATGAGGTGGTACACTGAAGACTGCCTCCATCACTTACAGGTAAGACTGAGCTCATTTTACATCAGGCACCAAAGAGAATAGAGTAGAAATTGGTTTTTTATATCCTATGCAGACTGTTGTGTTGGCACTACTCAGTTTTCTCCTTGTAATCTATTTAACAGTATGTGTAATCTCTTAATCCGAGTGGTTTTGAACCCTTGGTTGCCAGTTGCAAGGATAATGTCCCAGCTACCATGCTGGAATGATAACATAGTGGGACCTTTAAAGAGAAAGAAGTGCAAAATTGATGAAAAGTCATAAAACAAAAGAAATTGACTTTCCAGTTGAAAGATAAGAAAGCTCCCAAGGAAGGCAGATCCTCAAAGCTGTTGAAGAGAACTTCATGCCAAACTTCATGGAGATGCTTACTGTGAAGTCCTGATTTAAGCTCTTATTCTCTCGCACACTCTTATGCACTGTTTCATCAGTCAGCTCTAGGCTGTCCTTCACCCAGGAAGTGAGAACATTTGCCAGTGCTGGAGGAAAATATAAACAGGAGTTGTTGCCTCAGAGAAAACCAGAGAAAGGAGTACCTCAATTATATCTTCCAAGGCAGACTTTGCTAGGAGACATCTTTTAACTACAGAGAGACAGAGCCCACCACAGATAAGCCAAACCACAATGCTGTAATCAGCAGGCAGAGAATAACACAGTCTGGCCAGTCAACCAGACCATTTCTGTGAAAACACAGGGGGAAAAAAGAAAACTAGATAGAAGTGTCTCTCCCTCCACACAGTATTTGTGCTGAGAATGCAAATGGATGCTGAAACAAAACTATATTGTGGGAGGGCACCTATCTGAGACCAGAAGGCAGAACAAACAAATATTTCTCAGAGTGTCTCGGATCACTGGCAAGTCAAAATAGGATTTTATCAGTTTTTCTAAAGACACATTTAGCCAGAAATTGATAAGGTAACATCTCTCTTCTTGTTTTCAAATCAAAGAATGAAAGTCCAATCAATAACAAAAACCATTCACAGACTGAATGAACTATGTCTGAAAAGAAAGCCTTAGGCTGAGCTTAATTTCAAGAGATTAAGAACAACTTCAAATGAACCTACCCAGAATAGGAGGAAGCACGATTCTCTGTAGTAAGTAGGGAACAGAGAATATCTAACAGTTTAAAGCATCTTGGGGAAAAAGTCAGCAGGTCAGCAGTATGGGAAAAAGAAGGTACAAGGAAGATATCTTACTTATAGTTTTGCTTGCCTCTGCACAAAATATAAAGGTACAGGTTAGCCAGCCCAGCCCACTTATCATGATAACAGCTCTCACAGATAGTGGTGGGTGCAAAGAAAGCTGTTAAGAATAGGGAAAATATGAAGAATCTTTAAAGATTAAAAAAGAAATGAAAGCGAAGATATGATACTGTAGCCAGATCTGTCAGGCTCTTCTGTTAAACAGTGAAGCTGTTTAACAGAAGCTCCATGAAAGAATAAATTATCTATGTAAACTTTATCTATACCTAACACAAGATAAAGTCAAGACTGTCCTGCTTCTCTCACATCTACATCGAACCCCAACACCTTTCAAGCTATCTATAAAGAAATTAAATATAGCATTGATGTGTCTGCCTGAAGTTGGAAACTGCAAGTAATTGAACTGCGAAGAGGTTAATAAAAACACAATGGGTATCCAAGGAAATAAGTCTGAGCTGTGATTCCTGATGAGTCCTTTTTTTTTTTTGAACATGCAAACCTTTGGGATGCAATGTGTACATGGCACAGTGAGACTGACAGCTCTGATCAAATATAACATAAGCACTGTTCAAACATTGTAATTTAGTTATTACTCACCAGGTCTGTATAACCTGTAGAGAAAATAGTTTGATGCTATACTACATCATATTGCTATAAATAGGAAGTAATTCAAGTTATTTCAATGTAAGAAAAAAAAAAAGACAGTACATGGAAGCTGATGAACCTCTATATAAAATATGTTGTATTAATGAATTCTTAAAAAACAACTATTTACTCAGTTAAAATTAAAAAGGTGTACAATGGACAAACTTAGAGCCCAGAAATGCCAAAGTTTTCCTATGCAATTACAGCTGCTCCCTTGTGCCTACATGTTATGACGATGTAATTGCTTGATCACCTACTAATTTTCAAATGATACGTTCGAAAATCTTGCAATAACTTTTACAGCTCTTATGAGGCACATTTCATAAATAATGGTTTTCTGGGGGAATTTCCCTGATTCATGAGGTGTCTCAGTAAAGAAAGTTTTTCATCGTCTTTCCCATACAAAAATCTTGTGCATTTATAAAAAGATTTCTGAAAAAAATATATTATATACTTTTATCACAAAAAAATGTATGTAAATGTGAAAATTAAGACAAATTTGTCACCCTACAAAAGCCTGCCAATAGCTTCAGTGAGGCTCAGTATTCATTAAAAACTTCCCATCCCCTTTCTCTCTGTCTTCTTTATTGTCCTAGGAAGATTGACTACAGACTGATAATACCAAACAAGCCCATTCAATAACTTCAGCTGCGGAAGTATCTGCTGAAGAAGTTTTCAGACTTTCTTCCTATAAAACACCTGTTCTATGGACAAATGTAGAACTTCCCAAAGTTTTGGAGTTTTTTCCTTTCACCTGTATGTAGGTAATTTCAAAAGATTGACTTAACATTCATACAGTGAAGATATCATGGCCAGCAGCCAAAAAACAATATTAGAAGTTCCATGCTAGGCAGGTAATCTAGTGTGTGGGGGAGTGAAACAGGGGTTTGCTGAGCTGCTTATTTAACCAACTCCTAGGGACTGCCACTGACCAGGAATGCCACAAATCACATGGAAACAGGAATTCTGCAGTCAGTGAAGCAGTTCACCTTAGAGAAAAAAAAAACAAAACCAAAGGAGCTTGCAGTCCTTTTCTCAGATAGCATAGGTCTGCAAGAGTCAGCACAATGATGATGTTGGCATTCCACAGACTGCTCTTGGTGCAGAAGTCTTGACAGAGATGAAGCTCCTGCAAGGCATCTTAATCATCCAGGTTTCAGGCTGCAGAGAGAGCCTGCTGCTTTTCTCAAAGACTCCACTGGAAGCGATGGTGTCCTCAGCTGTATGAGGTGTGCTCTGTTCAAATCATTGAGCTACCAGGTGAAGCTGCCAAGACTGCATAAAGTTGGAGAGTGAATGGGAATAAGCCTACAGCTTCTTTATGAAGATTTGTCAGAGGTCACCCAGAAGCCACATTTGAGTGGGTGATGGCTGAAACACGTGACTTCCAAAGACAGAAGGAAAGCTCTTTCTGCACACGTGGAACTGAAGGACACTCACCACCGGTGAACAAGAACATCAGGCCATGCAACAGGATTATAGAGAAACTTTAATAAACATCTATTGTATACTGCCTCAGCAAGAATAGGACTTGAGAAAAAAGCCTCATGATTGCAGGGCCAGGCTTTTGGCATGAATGCTGGGGTGGTGGTGGGGGGACGGGGAGGAGGGCAGGATTTAATCACTCCAAGATCTGCTGCAAGGGTAGCATGGTGGTGTCTAAGCAGTCCAGGAGTTTTCTGGAGTCCAAGAGGACATTAGCTGCAAAGGTTATCTGATAAGTCTTCTACTAGGAAGTTCAAGTTAGGAAAAATTGATTGGTGACACAAATATCAATCGTAACTTGGCCTGCAGTGATGATGTGGCAATAGGAATTCAAGATCCTGAGAGAATCAATGAAGGCAAGAGTGGACATAAAGGCTTTTGATCTCAGAGCAGATTTTGACCTGTTCAGGGATCTGCTTGGCAGGATTTCATCAGAGGCTGCCCTGAAGAACAAAAAAGAGACCAGGAAAGCTGACTGACCTTCAAAGACATCTTCCTTAAAATGCAAGAACGGCTCCATTATGGTGTTCTAGAACCTAAGCAGATACAGTAGAATGTCAGTCTGAGTTAATGGGAAACTCCTCTTTGATCTCAAATACAAAATATTAAGTGTACAGAAGGTGGAAGTAAAGACAAGGTATCTAGAATGAGGACAAGCTATACCACAGGATTACAGAGACACTGCTGCAGGGAAGAAACCGAGAAAGCAAAAGCTCATTTGGGATTCAAATTGGCGAAGGACCTGAAGGGTGACAAGAGCTTTTAAAGGTAAAACAAAAGCAAGAGTAAGTAGTATGTGGACTCATAGCTGAATAATTTGATGGCAAAGTGACAAAGGATATAGAAAATTAGTAAGTACTCAGTGCTTTCTTTGTATCCCTAAGTTGACCCAAAGCCCAGCGACCCAGACCTGCAGGATGGAGGATTTTCTCAGGGCCTAAACACTGATGCTACTGCTGTCTTTGTTAAAGACTAGAATGACAGGATGGAATTCACTTTCAGTTTTGTGAATGATGTCACCAAGAGGAAGAGTTGATGAGGTGGAAGTCTAGGTTTCCATTTGGAGTGACCTCAAGAGGCAGGGACACCTGCTGACTCGTAGAGCAGGAAGCAGCAGAATCTGGCCACCCAGCAAGAGAAAACTAACTGGTACCAAGGCAGGCAGAGGCAGACCTCACTAACAAGGATCCAGAAGGTTGAGTCATTAATTCTGGATCAAGGTCAGGTCTGGACAGAGTGAACAGGTGTAGCTCAAAAGTCAGCTCTCACAAGGCAGGCCCAATGCCATGTTAGATAGGCCCAAAGTCAAACCAGAGATCCTGGGCCAGGGTCAGGATTAAAAAGGCACAAGATCAGGCACAGATGTAGATGATACACGACTGTAGCACAGGCAGAGCACAGCAATACACCCTGTGTTGGAAAGCAGCTCCCAAGGGAATGGAGGGACGTGCCCTCATTCCTGTCTTGCTTTGCAACAGGTCTTACAGTGAGGGAGCTGACCTCAGACTGAGCCAGCTGCATTCCTCAGCTCAGTCAACTAAATTACTAGAAGGAGGGAATGTGCTCAGGAACCTGGCAGCATCTTATGAAATTCAGCAGAGGCAAGTGCACAATCCTGTATCTGGGATATAATATTGTAATGGCACAGGCTGGCTATCTGGAATGCAGGTCTGTAGCAAGAAGCCTAGGTTTAGGATGATGAGTGTGAATAAGCAGTGCTCTTCTGCAGCAATTGAAGCTTAAACACAAATAGGGTTGCATTAGTAAGAACATAACCAGCAAGTTAGTTGAAGTATTTATTCTCTTCTCCCTGACACTTGCAAGACTACATTTGGAGAGTTGTGTCATGTTTGGGTGTCTGCAGTATGACAAACACATTGAAAAACTAGCAGAGGTCATCAAGATCATCAGGAAATGAGAGCACATGGCATTCAAATAGAGCTTGAGAGTGCTGGGCTTATTCATTTGCAATAGAAGAAGGCTGGGTGACAGTTAATTGCTGTCTTCAACTATGCAGTAGATGAAGACAGAGTAGATGGAGTCAGGCTACTTGGATATACACAATGAAAATAGGAGAGGCAATGAACAAAAATTGCAGGACAGCAAGTTACAGATAAGTAAAAGGAGGAAAAAAAGTCACCATGAGTATGGCCTAACACTGAAAGAAGATTGCCAGAGAAACTTCAGCTCTGAAGATATACAAAACTTGACTGGACAAAAGTTCTTCAGCAACTGAAGCAGTGTTGAGGATTGGAGAGGTCAGAGAAGGGAGATTTAGAACAGGTCAACTTCCAAGGACCCTGACAGCCTGAATCTATGTCATGCATCTCATTGTCAGCCCAGATTCTAGGAATGTCTTAGTATGTATTTTGAAAACAAGACTTGAAATCATGGTCTGTATGTATTTTTTATTTTAAGGTTATAATAAGCCTGTAAATACTGTTCACTATAATGAAGAATAGATATTGATGTCTCACTGTCCACATAGAAAATAGTGCCATGTGGGCTTCTGCTGGGTTGACCAAGGTTTTATACTATATAATAATGTCATTATTAATCTGGATGATGGAATGCAATGTGTGCTTATTAAATCAGCAAACAATACCATGCTGGAAGCAACTGTATATCTTGGAGGACAAGATTAGTATTCAAAATGATCTTGACAAACTGTAGAAACGGTCTGAGAAAAACAGGATACTATTGAACGGACACAAGTGTGGGGCATTACTTGTAGTAGACATACTAAATTGCACAAATACAGGATGTGCCTCATCCAGCTTGTTTGTACTTCTGTTGAACATGATTCAGGGGCAACAGAGGATCACAAGCTGAGTAAGAGTCAACAGTGTCATACTGCAGCAATAAAAGCAAACAACACTGGCATTTTTTTCTTTAAAAGTTGTAATCTGCAAGACATGAGAAATAATCTTTCCACTCTTCACAGAACTGCAGGGTCTCAGCTGTAGTAGCCAGTCCAGCTTTAAACACTACCTCAGTAAAGATGCTGAACAATTAACACAAGATCATGACTTTACATCCTACTGGGATTCTGATGACAGAGTAATAATTTTGGTGTGGCTTCTTGGTGAAACTGTAAACATTCAGAAATGCATTTCAGGGCTAGGTATCACAACCCTTCTTTTGCAGTCATAGATGGAAATCATTAAGCCATTATCAATGAAATATCCAGAAAGGTAATGTGAAAGCAAGGTAAAATAATACTTCGAAGTTGAGGAAGAAGTGTTTCATAGCTCTTTCTTTTCTAGGTAATAGATGGCCTTTTTTTGGTTGTGGTGGTGGTTTTTGGAGGTTTTTTGGCTGGAATGTAAGAAAATAAACAAACTACCCTGAATAACATCTTCTTTTCATTTTAGTGAAAGTAAACGAGAAGCTAAACGAATTACTCTATATAAATCCTGCATGCATTTTCACACAGAAAACTTCTCAAAAATCAGTTGTTTTGCAGGAATATAACAAACATGCTTACTAGGTTTTTTTGTTTTTTGGGGTTTTTTTAAAGTAAACTGTTTCCAGAGTTACAGATATAATAGCTAAATACATAAACCAGGAAGATAAGCATAGAATCAATAAATCATAGAATAGCCTATATTGGATAGGACATCCAGAGATGATCTGGTCCTGCCTTTTGTGGGAAAGAGAGCCTAGATGAGATTATCTAGTACCCTGTCTGATTGCATCTTGAAAACCTCCAGTGATGGGGATTCTACCACATCCCTGGGGTTGTTGTTCCAAGTAATGAGCGTTCACAATAAAAAAAAAAAAATTATGTCAACTTTCCCAGTACAACTTGTACCCACTGCCACTTGTCTTCTCCACATGATTCCTTGTGAAGAAATCTCTGTCTTCTCTGTAGATGCTCTTTAAGTAGTGGAATACTATGATGAGGTCTCCCCTGAGCATTCTCTTCTCCACAGAGAAAATAATCAACTCCTTCAGGTTTCCTTGTGGGTTGTGTTCTCCAGTCTGTGACCACCTTTGCAGCCCTGGTTTGGACCCTCTTCAGTTTGTCCACATCTTGAACTGTGGTGCCTAGAGTGGGACTCTGGCTGCATCCTCACAAGTGACGAGTAGAGTGTGAAATAATGCAAAATAATAGTCATAGTTATTGTAGATTCCTGACGATAATATCAATAAATTGCTCAGTGCTCCCTGATAATGAAATTTGGCCATCAATTGCATATACTTTGTTGAGATAAACTAGCATATCAATTTTAACTCTTCCGTTCATCTCTCCTCCTTGGTGCATTATAAATGTTAATTATATGTTTATTATATATACATTAAACGTAAAATTTAATGGCATGTGGTTGGAAATATGTTTCTAATAACATACAAGAGCTTGGGATCCTTTTTCTCTCCTATTGTTCATACTGTAGCATACAGACTGTGTATGAACAACATTCTTTCTGTCTAAGCATTTATTTGTTTTCAAGTAGCTAAAGTGAAAGCATGCAGAGCACATAAAATAAACATAATTTGTTGATGAATTAGGTCTTTTTCTTCAACAAATATATGCTTCATAGCAACAATTAGTTCATCACATCATGGCAGTGTTTCCACCAAAAGTTAATTTCCATCATCCGTTATTGTCTAGAAACACGCTAAAAGAAGCATGTCAGAAGTAACAATAATTTACATGTTTTCAACCCTAATTAGAGTTCAGCACACCACACTGCATGAAAAAAAGAGTCCTTGACAAAGAGTAGAGAATATAAAGGGAGAAGACCAGCAGGGCTTTTCTTAAGATCCTAAGTGTTGTCTTGAAAACAGATCTTTATGGGGCCCCATGTTACCACATTCCCATATATAAGAGCCAACAACATAGGTTGAGGCATCTAGAGATAAGGAGTCAAGATGTCAATGAAATGAAAAATCAGTTATGGAGCACAAACAAAAATGTCAATATTAATAATTGACCTTCATAATAATTATTCTAATAATAATATAAATACTAAAAATTATTGTATTCATTTCACTACTAAAAAGGCTGTCATGGTTACGCTCACTAAGTGTAACAAAGATGAGAATAAAATGTCCAAATGGAATAAGCAGTTCAAAGTTGTGGTTTTAAGGCATGATTTGTAAAACAATCACAGAATAAACTCTTTCAAAGCCAAGAACCTAAGCTATGCATTACTGCAACATTTTTGTGCTGTATGTTTTCTGCAAATAGAACACACAAATCCTGCTCTTTACATCTACACAACTTTTGCTATGATTATACCCTAATAAAAGCAATTAAAAAAAAGAAAAGTTGAATACATACGAATACATAGCTTCATTTAAAATTAAAAGTTCTGTTTTATGTAGATCTGGTTACTGTTCAATTATTTCTCAGTCTACTACCTCTTTTTACTCTAAAAGCTTATGTTTAATGAATTCTTTTCAGTAGACTTTATAACCATCAGAACAAACATAATGTCTATTCTATTTTTAGTACTTTGAGTATAAAACTCAGAGAGCTTAATATAGATTAATATAAATTTCTTATTGACAATAACTATATTTTTCAAAATTTATACCAAATTATTTGGATAACCTATTGCAATAAAACCAAAATAACTCCTTGAAGTCATATAATCTTCATTTGCTTCACTGTGATTGAAATGTAGAAAACCTCCCTTGGAAGGTCTGTTATAGTGTTTCTGAAATTGCACAGGGCACAGCAAAACTTGCCTTGAGAAATAGATACAAGGGTTTTTTTAAAATATTACTCTCTTTCAAGACTAAAGTAAGAAATTGTATAAAAACCATGTAGAAATTATTTACAGTTAGAGTAGCAAGTAGGAAATTACAGTTAGAGAAGCATCCAGAGGGACCTTGACAGACTTGAGGGGTGGGCCTGTGCCATCCATGTGAAGTTCAACAAGACCAAGTGCAAGGTCCTTAACCTGACTCAGGGCAATCCCAAGCCTGGGCAAAGAATGAATGAGGAGAAGGGCTTGGGGGTGCTAGTGAATAAGAGGTTGCTCATGAGCCAGCAACGTGCACTCATAGCCCAGAAAGCCAAACACATTCTGGGCTGTGTCCGAAGCAGCGTGGCCAGCAGGTCAAGGGAGAGGATTCTTCACCTCCACTTTGCTTGAGTGAGATCACATCTTCAGTACTGTATCCACCTCTGGTGCCCCAAACACAAGGACATGGACCTGTTGGAACAAGACCAGAGGATGGCTGTGATGATGATCAGAGGCTGGAGCACCTCTCTGACAACAGGCTGAGAGAGTTGGGGGCATTCAACCTGGAGAAAAGAAAGCTCCAGGGAAACTTTATAGCACCTTCCAGAACCTTAAGGGCATCCACAGGAAAGACAGAGAGGGACAATTCAATAGGGCATATAATCACAAGACAAGGGGGAATGGCTTTAACCTGAAAGAGGGTAGGTTTAGGTTAGATGTTAGGAAGGAAGTCCACTGAGAGGGTGCTGAGACACTGAAACAGGTTGCCAAGAGAAATTGTGGGGTCCTGGGAAATCTGGTACAGTGAGTGGTGTCCCTGTCCATGGAAGAGGCTTGGAAGTATATGATCTTTAAGGTCCCTTCCGACCCAAATGACTCCATGATTCCATGAACCCATATGCATAGCAGAGAAAATTTAGATGCTGTGTTGGCCTTTCTGTTTACATTTACCAGAGAGGTTTTTTTTTTAGAACTTACAAGAAATCCTGGTTTTCAAGAGAAAGGTGCTAATAGCACTTCCTGATCCTGGCACAGGAACAAATCACATTATCCTTACTCATGAGAATAATCTAATTAAACACAACAGGAGTCCTCATATGGACATGGTAAAGCAAACATTATTTTGATGCCACAGTGGTAGACAAATGAAAATTCTCTTCTTCTCTCAAACATGGTTCAGCTCTGATCTATGTAATTTCATTATTAAAAAACCCACTTATTTTCTAAGAGTCAGTGTAAATATATGCCTATACAGAGTGGCCCCTATTTACTAAAACAGTTACATGTTTTGTAGCCAAGAGTCTGTCTTCTAAAGCATGTTCTTTCAAGCTTTCACAGTTGAATGATTACATAATCTTTTTACCCCAAAAATGAAGTAGTACTGCTAGAATTTATTTTAGAACTGAAAAAAAAAATTGAGCTAAAACTTTAAACTTTGTCAGTTTTATCTTTTTCCCTATCTGCTTGTGGCAAGCACTGGAACATGGATAAAGGTCTTTTTCGTTGTTTTTTTGATATTACATCTGAGACCACTTTCTGGTATTTATGGAGAATGGAATCTGTGACAACTTGAAGAATATCACAGAAGAAAAAATTCCTTCCTGTCAACTATTACAGCTGAGGGAAAAGTATGCTCTGGGAGTAAAGGGATTGCTTTCTCTCATTTCAGTGGGGAGCAAGTGTTGTAAAAGGCACAGAAAGAGAAAGGATCAGATCCTGTCATTGTCCTTTTTTTGTGAAGGATGAAGGAATGCATAGCATCCTTTTACTCCTGCCACACCCAGTCAATGACTGATCTTGCATGCTGACCGAAAAACGGCTACAATTATGCAAAATCTATGATTCGCTAATGCAGAACACCTTGCTGGACTGAGATCCAACTAAACATTTCATGAATGAATATGTCACTGAAAAAGTCACAGCCTTTAGAATGAAAATGTCAATATCAAGAAGATGAGACAAACAATATTTTTAAAGGAAAGATATGAATCATGTTCTATAGCTGTACGTACTCTAATTTTCAGTCTGATGAGGTGCTACAAAGGAAACAAATGAACACTAGAGCTGCAATTACTAAAGGGCTGAGATTAATGTTTCAAATTTGTTTTTCTTTCAGAATGCAAGTGCTACAAGAATGTTCACATGAGTTGATGAATGACTTACCTCAATGAAAGTTTTCTTATCAAAAACAAACACTGTTGATTAGAGAAGACAGCTACTTCTTAACAATGCTCCAGCTTATAAAAATAAAGAGAATGTGATTTTGAAAAATTTATTTGTAAAGCCAAATATGAGTTTAAGAATCCAACAAAGTCTGTCCTATTAACATAATGTTGGGAATTAACCTTCTTTTAATTTTTTTTCCTAATAATACATACAGTATATTACACAATTTCAGCAGTGAAAATGTTAACCAGTTCAAACAGGATATATCATAAAGGATTTGACTAATACAATTTTAAAAGAAACTTACAATTGCAACTTTGTCAGAAATTCAATGTGGAGGAATGTACTGATAGTTGTATATGGAAGAGCTGTGGTCAGGAGTTACTGCAGCAGTTGGGTACATGGGCAAATGATGGAGTCTTCTATGAAGAGTAGCATGAGAGGTGAAATGGAAAATAAAATGTATCAAACCTTATTTTGTTACCCTGCTTTTCTTGTGAAAAAAGTTCATGTGGTTGTATGCTATTAGTTCATCTGTTCTACCACAAAGATGAAAAAGTCATTGACGAATTTAAGCAAGTTTAACAATGGATATTAAATCTTTAAAGTTATTTCGGGATTTGTGGAAGTCAGTAAGTCAATAGAGATCCAGTTTAAAATATCTACCAGTAGAAAAACAATTATAACTTAGCTTCCTACCCATTTGGCAAGGAGAGGCAGTAACCATGAGATGAATCAGAACAAGAAAACCAGTCAACCCATCAGCCAACATGAACCTCAACCAACAATTCTATTTGTAGCAACATGTCTCACCATACAGATGCTGTAGATGTGAGAATAATCAAGACAACTCATTGTTGTGGGTTAGCTCCCAAAGGTGTTACAATTTTTAGTGACTGTTTCATAGGTCTAGGCTTAGATTCCAGTTTTGCAAAAGCGGTGATGTATTCCTGAAAGAAGTTTAGTGAGTGTGTATTCAGCTTTGCTAGCTCTGCTGTGGAGCTGGTAAGAATGGAACCTTTGGCATGTCCATGAATATAAAAAGTGAAAGTACACCTTTACTATGAATCATACATGACTGCTAGTGGCTGGTGCAAATTGCAAAGGAATTTCTTCCACGAAAATGCTGAGATTTCTTATCTCTCATTAATGATCTTTTGGGTTTTCTTCCCATCTTTTGCAGCTTTCTGAAACAATGTTGGTTCTGTGTTTCACAGACAACCACTGTTTTAGTCATGTCTACGTACCTGGGCTATACATACTGACAATCACCTATGGACATTGGCAAAAAAGTAAATGTATCATACTGCATCTCCAGGTACATAAGCAATGCATCTTAGTACAGAGCTGAGATCCTCTTTATTTTGGTGGAGCTCACAGCAGCTGCTGTAATCTAGGAGGATGTACTGATCCAGTTCTGCTGATTCATTGTTTTCACAGTTTATTACCTAGAGCTGGATGTAAGGAGGACCAGCAATCCAGCTAAAACCCCAAGTTTGGGGCCACAGAAGAGTCAGGATGAATGGTATTCAATGATCAGGGGGCAAGCTTTGTTGTAAAATCAAACTTTGTGATGAAGCCAAGAACATCTTCTTTTCAAGTATAGATGAACCCAACACACAGAGAGCAAATATATACAACTTTGTTCAACACATACAACAACTATTAAAATAATTTGAGTAGTCTCAAAGCATACTTAAGTTTCTCTAGTACTGGAGAGACTTGACCAAAAATGCTCATTGCCATGAGTGTTATAAATGCAACGGCAAAAATCGGATTAATAAAGAAACAATTTATTAATAAAACAACCCCAATCATCAGCAAAGAGAGAAACCACAAATAGGACGCGCAGCGCAGCGCCGGGTGGATGAGGGGTCCGTACTCTAAGGCACGATTTTCCCAAATCCACACGGAGCGGATCGCAGCCTGGGGTTTTATAGGGGTTTTCGTGTCCTGAGGCAAAACAGGTGCATGGAATAGTCCGGCAAATAGTCCAAATAATTTTCAGATGGGTTTCCCGGATTTGTCAAACTTTGCAAATTGTATTCCAGGAAGGTTCCTTTCACATGTGGATGGAGCCCGCCGGCCCATGGTTATTTCAATGTGTATTCCTCGGCGG